>JAWDGP010002430.1:185000-188082 GCA_033675545.1 Elysia crispata | reverse complement strand
ACAAAATGCACAAGTTCGGCCTTGCTTTGTTCAAATATTCTCTTCCATTTTATTTAAAAACCATTTCAAACACTCATTAACAAAGTGACTAGGTGCGCACCACCTTCCGGGAATTCCTAGCTGCGCACTTCTTCGCACCTCCTTTATAATGAACGTTTTAAAAGAATTGACACATAGTAGATCTACAAAAATAGCGAACTCTTCTCATTCCAACTTCCTTTTGTGCATTTACTGTCTAGATCTATGACCTTATATCCAGGCATTTGCATTGATTCAAAATGGAGAAATTAAACGAACCGAATTTCTGAGGCGCCTCAAGTTTAAAGGTCGATATTGAGTCCATGTATAGATCTCATATGTTAATTACGAAATGTTTACACAAAGCTAAAACTGTGTTAATGGATTTTTCTCTCTTAATTACTGAAATCTCAGCTTATAATATCGAAATATGTCATGTTAAGGTTATGACCTTCCATTAAAATAATGTTTCTAGTTTAATAGGCGTTTGTTACAAGTATGCCGTATTTTTTCTTTCTTTGTTTTTAGAAAGGGTAACTCTTGATATTTGAATGCTTCATATTAGATTATGCCTCCGTGTGACATTTCGCTTTATCAGAGCGGCTGTAATAGGAACCTGCATTAGAACTTGCAACCTCCGTCAGGCTGATTAATTGTTAGCGACTCGCGAAACCATTTCACGTATCCGCATTAATAAAAGATAACAACAACAACAACAACAACAACAACAACAACAACAACAATAATAACAACTGCAACAAAATATAGCAACAACATAGGTTAAATGGATTTCTTGTTACTATAAATGATGTCAGATGACAGCACTTAATACTGATGCTATAGATGATGAATATATATATATATATATATATATATATATATATATATATATATATATATATATATATATACATATATGTGTGTGTGTGTATATATTTACATATATACCCGATATTCATCACCATACTAGTCGTAAAGCAATACAGATATTCATAACTCTGCCCAAGCTAAAAGACCTTGCACCAAAACGTCGTCCCTCCTCTAATCTTTCCGAAGAAAAAACTACACGGTCGCCTGGGAAAAAAAACCAGACATTAACAAGCAGAAAATTGTGACCCTCTCAAGGTCTCATCCTGTAGAATCAGACTGAGACAAAAAGTCTGCCAGGAGACAGAATATTATGGAGCGGAAGGAGAAAAAAGCAGGATATTCGACGCGTAGTAGAAGAGGTAGTGAGGGTAGAAATTGTGGGCGTGCGGCAAAGGAAAAAGAAACAGAGATAGATAGAAAGAGAAAAAGAAAGAGATAGAGAGAGGCACAGGAGACAGAGAAATAAAAAGAAAGTAAATAGGCAGTGAAGAAAGAATGGCAGTCGCGCAGAGAATTTCTATAAGGGAAGAAAAAGGGGAGAGAGGGGAAAACGAAAGAAAGGTTGATGCTTGAGGTGTCGATGTTATGTTACTGGTGCTGCTGTTGACGACAATAATGATGATGACGACGAAGACGGTGATGATGGTAATGATAATAATGATGATGTTGATAATAACAAGAAAGATAATGATGATGAGGATGATGATGATGATGATGATGATAATAATAATGATAATAATAAGGAAGATAATGATGATAATGGTGATGATGACGGCGCATATATCACAGCCCCCCCCCCCCCCCCCTCCCACCAAATTAATAAACCCAAAAAAAAAAAAAAAACTGCGTTACGAATGAAAACGAGCGGTGAAGGAAAAACGCTGTAGACTGATGACGCCTACAGAAGACACGCGACTAGGATATTTCCTACTCCCCCACCCCAACCTCCTGTCACAGTCCGTGTATCCGTGCCATATTGCCGCTAGTAGCCGCACGCCACACGTCCGGCTATCACCACTGGTGCCGTGAGAAAATATATTACGGAACTGCGGAGTTTGCCGAAATCGAATCAGGCAAACAGAATGGCCGGACGGGACTTCGGCGTTCAGCCCGCTACAATCTTAAACACAATCATACAGGACTTCGATTTGTCTTCTTTTCTGATTTTTTTCTTTTCTTTTTTTTTCCGCGTGTTCCAATCTGTTGTTTTTTTTTTTCTGGGACTTGCCAACACGTTGGTTACGATATTTTTTTGTTCTACCTTACTTTCATTTTTGTATTCATTTATTGTTTTTTTTTTGTTTTTTTTTTGGGGGGAGGTGGGGGTTGCACTTGACGATTTTGCGCACCATAAAAGTAGAGGGAATTTCCGAAGAATTCTTATTGTCTGTCCTGCTACACAGGAATGTCATGTTTACTGGGTGTTGAAAGAAAGATGTTCAGAATGGCGTTAACTAAAAAATTTGTTCAATGAGTAAAACTGCACCTTGGATTGTTAGTTTTTATAATTAATGTGAACCAAGTTTTGTTGTTTATCTTTTTTTCATAACTACGAAAATTATGCTTTCCATTTTGGATCATTTTCTTATTCTAATTTTTGACTGAACAAAAAGGATTCGAAATTTAAACGAAATTGCCTAAATTTTTTATAATATGGAAATAAGCCGAAATCTTCCTGTGGAGTGTTTTCCTTTCCAATATCGGTACCGAGTTAACATCGATATACAACTTAGCAATAAAGAACTATTGATTATATGTTAATATCGATATCGGAAAAAAATTTAAAGGATTGTCTCTAAAGTATGAAAAAAAAAAAAATTCTCATTCAGGTCCATTACTTGAAAACTGACAGTTACGTGTCTCAATGACAATACAAAACAGAACAAAAAAATTGACATTGCAAAAAGAAACAATTTAACGTAAAGAAAAAAAAAACAACCCAGAAAATTTATCCCGAATCATATCATCTTCAGAACTTGGAAACAAAAATAGAATTGAAGTTAAGACCAGTTTCTTGGAATTCAGTCTCAATGATATAATGGCTTCATGTTAAAAGTAATACTCAATCTCAAAATCTACAACTGTTTTGTGCTTGTTGTCAAGATGGCCGCGTAGTATTTTACTAAGATAAATTTTTGTTAAAAAAAAAAAAAAATCGAGCTCTATACTATGTCAAGACTTTGAGACAAGGAAC
>JAWDGP010002430.1:170000-180000 GCA_033675545.1 Elysia crispata | reverse complement strand
ATCTAGACTTGCCACATTCTAAGATCTTGAGGAAAGGTTTTGGAGTTGACCAAGGTGAAGGTCAATAATTTCGGTTTCCATCGGCCATACAGAGTTCTTTCAATCCATTGAAAGCTTAAAAAAAAACAAACCCAAAACAAAACAACCCAAAAAAAAAAAAAAAAAAAAAAAGAAACAGAACAAAAGCAAATAAAACCAAACAAGGAAACAAACTTCCACCCTGCCAGTCAGGTCTATATCCCACATGTCATCGATTCCAGGAGCTAATTTGCCCCCAACGTGTTGTGTCCCTTTACGCATGACCTTTTCAGTGGTTACCTCCCCTGACATTTTAGCTCTCTTCTCCGTAGAAGTTAGATAAAGCTTGTGTCTGTCTGACCTTGAAATGTTCTAGATCTAGATCTAGATCCTGGTGTCTTCTTAAAGGGTTGCACTTTTAACCCTGAAGTGCTTTCCCTGAAAACACACATGAGATGTACTTATAAAATAAGATGGAGATCAATTGAACCTACTAAGTAGGTGAATATCAGATAGTATCGGTTACAGGTATCGGATATGATACCCTACCTTATCAGCCACTTTATTTATTACCCAATACCGATACTTTTATTTATTACCCGATACCGTTACCTTTATTTATTACCCGATACCGTTACCTTTATTTATTACCCGATACCGTTACCTTTATTTATTACCCGATACCGATACTTTTATTTATTACCCGATACCGTTACCTTTATTTATTACCCGATACCGATACTTTTATTTATTACCCGATACCGTTACCTTTATTTATTACCCGATACCGTTACCTTTATTTATTACCCGATACCGATACTTTTATTTATTACCCGATACCGTTACCTTTATTTATTACCCGATACCGTTACCTTTATTTATTACCCGATACCGATACCTTTACTTATTATCCGATACCAATACCTTAATAAGAAGAGCCAAAAAAGTTGCGAATATTTCGTTAGGGGTAACGGTTTCACATTTGGTATGAAGGTAAGACCGCCACAAAGAAAAAAAAGAGCAAGTTAATGTGAGGATAAATGGTTTATCTTCTCTATAAATTTTATCTCTAATTATACAGTGAAATATTTCTTATAACTAAATACACAGCTATTTCTGTACTTCCTCAATCTATTTAAAGTTTATTTTAAAGACTTCTTGTAAGGCTATTCACTTTAAAAAGAAAAACATTGTCTAGAGATGCAGTGCTCGCAGAAATTAAAAACTCCGAAATTGTTTTTCACAACATGAAATCAAGCGTCTAAAATGATATATAAATAGATTGGGAACTTTACATGCTTAATAAGCTCATCTAAACCGCATTTTTTTGTTTTTTTTGTTTTTTTTTTTTGACGTTTTGAGCATTTTTATTTGGATACATGTTTGGAAAAATTCCTATTGTCTTACATTTATTCATATGCATTTACCATAATGTGGCGTAAAAATTTGTATTACGCTCTGAATAGAGGAACAAGGAGGATTTTTTGTTTTGTTTTTTGTTTTACTTTATAAAAAACTACTAACAATATTACAGAACCAAAAATTTTAATGTATAATCTATTGACGCAATCAATTTCAAATCCCTAGATTATCCCTGAATTGAAAAAAAAAAAAAAAAACCGTAAACACAATAATTTTGAAGTTAGCATCACATTTCCCTTGCCATCCCTCCTGACAAGTTTAGCCTTTGAGGTTTGTTCAAGCGATGTCAGTTGCTTATTCCCAAGAGGAATCGTGTATGTATGTGTATGTGTGTATGTGTGTGTATGTGTGTGTATGTGTGTATGTATGTGTGTGTGTTGACCTTCTGTGTTTGGTACTTACACAGCGACGTGTCACTTAGTATCCTGACCTTTCTCCAGAGCAGTGCTGCACACATGTTCACCACACGGTACTTGGGTAACTCGCTTTAAGTACATTTGTTGTTTTTTGTCTCGATTTCCTGTCGACAACTGAAAACTCGACCTTCAGACCGGCGGACACGGTGCAACTGTAGCAATGCGCGATTAAAAAAATAGTCCCTCTTGGCGGAGCTGTAGTGGTCGTGACTCGGTCGCATTAATATCCGCTGAACCATTGTGACGTCAGATGTCGTAACGAGGCCTTATGATGGAAGTGAGCTTGCAGAAGGGCCCAACACTTCCACTTTTGCATTTCACAATAAATTTCAACAAAAGATCTAAAAAATCTGATTCTTTATTAAAGGAAGGATATGATGCCAACATTCTTAACTTTTTAAGTTAATTTCTAATTTGTGTCAAGATCCGGAATTTAGATCTAGATTTAATTTTGAGTATTAGCTTCGGCTTTTCACCGTCATCATGGCGGAGCGTCAACGGCAGGTGCGCAGAGAATGAGACAGAAAAATATTATTGGGTAAAATTAAGACGTTGGTCCAGTCAATAGAAAAACGATAAGAATCTAAAATAAACGGGAAAATAGACCAAATGCATGGTGCGTAAACCTTAAAAATTGAATTTTCTTACTTTTTTTTTCTTTTTGAAACAATTACAACTCGTATATCAGAAAATTATTGAGGAAAAAAACATACTGAAAGCCTTAAAAAAATAACCTCTGTATTATATAGCTCATGCTAACCCAGGCAGAGGTTAGATCTAGCTTTTAGTACGGAGTAAAAGAAGAAAAAAAGTAAAACTTCAACTGTTGACTGTAAAAAAAAATATCTTACACGTCTAATAAGACGGCAACTTGCATCAAAGCCCATTTGAGCCTCTGACAAAACCCAGATTCCTGCTGAATCCACTGACAGTTGTACCCGGATAAAACCCGGACAAAACCCGGATAAAACCCGGACAAAACCCGGACAAAACCCGGATAAAACCCGGACAAAACCCGCAAAGAGGATGATGTGAGATCTAGAATAAAGAGAAATGGCATTAGCCCTACATCCAGTGTAAAGGTTTGATATCTCTCCCATGACAAATTCTACAGAGAGAATAAAGAGAAATGGCATTAGCCCTACATCCAGTGTAAAGGTTTGATATCTCTCCCATGACAAATTCTACAGAGAGAATAAAGAAAACAGTCTAATTCTGTTCTTTCCTGATCTGTTTTGAAATTCTTTTAAACTCTTATTAGAAAGCTGTGAATTTTCGTATTTAGTGCAATAAGTGCACTGCCTTGCGGGAATTCCTAGCCGCGCAATTATTAAAACCTACATGATCAGAGAAATAGAAGGGAAAAGTTTACTAAATCTGGTTTCAAGGAAAACATTGATAGGTAAAAGTTGGAGAAAGGAAGAAAATTGAAAGAATATTTATAATTATGCAGCATGTGATCAAATCTTTCCACGTGCATCAATAAACTGGGATGATGCTAAAAGTTGCTGCAGACGCTCATCTTAAGCAACGTCTGGCCACATTTCATGACATCAGCAACAGCAAGAACAAAACAAAAACAGCAGTGCAAGTTGCGTAGTGAGACAACAAGTGAGAGGGGAGGTAGAAAAACCACTTATATAAATCATATTTCTCTACGCAGAATAAACATTTGTAGACGTTTGTAATAAACAGTTGAGGCTGTCGATAGCAGTGGTATTTCTGCTCAGCACCTGGTTTCAGAGAGTGGGACCAGGTGAGAGGACCCAGGGGTTGTGGGGAGAGAGAGAGAGAGAGAGAGAGAGAGAGAGAGAGAGAGAGAGAGAGAGAGAGAGAGAGACAGACAGACAGACAGACAGACAGACAGACAGACAGAGACAGACAGAGACAGAGAGAAAGAGAGAGAGAGAAGAGGAAAAAGGAGAGGGGGCAAAATGACAAAAAAGGCACAGGAAGAGAGAGAGAGAGAGAGAGAGAGAGAGAGAGAGAGAGAGAGAGAGAGAGAGAGTGAGAGAGGGAGAACGACACACAGAGAGACAGAGGGAGAGAGGAAAAAGGAGAGGGGGCAGAATGACAGAAAAAGGCACACATACAGAGAGAGAGAGAGAGAGAGAGAGAGAGAGAGAGACAGAGACAGAGACAGAGAGAGAGAGACAGAGAGACAGACAGACAGACAGACAGACAGACAGACAGACAGAGAGATAGATAGAGAGAGAGACAATGACAAAGAGGGAGAGAGAGGGTTTGAGAGAGTGAGAGATTGACAGAAAGAAAGAATCAAAGAGAGACAGACAGACAGATACAGATAAAGAGAGAGAAAGAAACATAGAAAAAGGTAGTGAGACAGAGACAGAGACTGATGGAGATTTCGGCAGAAATCTGTAAGCATTTCAGTACGTCAGGCCTCCATGATTTAACATCTCTATAGACTAACCCTAAGCAACGACATTTTTAAAAACGCCATTGGTGCTAAAAAAAAAAAAAGACCGCAGTGTTTGAAGTTCGGGGAAATGGGCGGCGGTGAGGGAGACATGTTTAATCCAGAAGCTGGCGTTTTTGTACCACCCTACCCTAATTAGCTGCAGACATAACGTAACAATAGCCAGATGGCCGCAGGTGGGCTGAGTTTTGCTTCAAACGCACCGCATGTTTTAAGGTCACATGTCACATGTTACAGAGTGATAGCAAAATGACTGGTCCAGATGGCTGGATGTCGTGTTTAGAAAGTTTCAAACATTGCATGGGGTTTTCGAAGCAGCTTAACAAAATTGTTACCTTTAATACAAAAAAAAAAAAAAAAAAACTGTTCATAGGTGTCAAAAAACAAGGCAATCTGGGTTCTAAAAAAAGCACATCATTTTTAAATGTGGCATGCGCGTTTAAACAAGTTTAATGGGAAAACCCGTTTAGTATTTTTCATGATATTAATATATTTTATGAGTTTAGTCTTGACAAAGAAGAGAGGGTTAGGGAACTGTAGAAAGTTTTGGTCTTTGTTTGACTAACAGTAACAGCAACAACAACAACAACAACAACAATAATAATAACAACAACAACATCCTCCCCTTGCCTAAGTCTATCTCTTTCTCTGTTTATCTCTGTTTCTCTGTCTCTTTCAACTTTCTCCTGCAATTAAACTCTTTGTTAGCTTTACATGCCCTCTTGATAACAACAACAATAATAAAAATAACAATAATGAGGATACTGATGGTGATGAGATGGACAGGGATAGAGAGAGACACACACACAAAAAGAGGGGGAGACGGAGGAAGAGAGATAGAGAGAGAGAGAGGGAAAAGGGGGGGGGGAGGCAGAGGCGGAGAGAGAGATATAAAAAGACAGAGATGTAGAAAGAAAAACATAGAAAGCGAAAGGCAGAGAGGCAGAGAAGAGGCTAGCCCCTCTTGGAAGCCATGATTGCCAAACTGGGTTAAGATGAATCAGGATTAAGATCCAATATCGAAGCTGGCCAGGTGAATCAGGAATATTGATATGCCAGTCTGTCTGTGCTGACCAGATATTCAATAAATATGGCTCTAATATTCTTTTGCTTAACAGAAAATGTGGGGGGTTTTCCCCCTGCGATCTGCCGTTCCTATCACAATAGAACAAATAACAAGCTTTAGTTAAAGTGACGTACTAGTTTATTGCGGGAAATCACAATTTTCTTCTCTCTCTCTCTCTCTCTCTCTCTCTCTCTCTCTCTCTCTCTCTCTCTCTCTCTCTCTCTCTCTCTCTCTCTCTCTCTCGCTCTTTTTAATATTTTTTGGTTGTTTCGATGACTTTAATTGGTTTTATACTAGTATTTTGTACTTAAACAATATATAGTTTGGACCACAAAGTACTTTTATTTCATTTTTACAATATTTTGAGAATGTTGTGGTACCAGGACCATAGTTTTTCAAGTATTTGAGATGAATTATGATTTTGTGGATTACAATTGTACCTGAAGTAAAATAAAAGTTGCATGGAATCGAGACAATCTAATATCAAGATTTTACATTAAATGTGAAACAATTAATTTTTTTAAAAGTAAAAAGATTATTTGCGGAATAACGAATAGTCCAATTCCAAAATTGGCAACATGTATATATATCAATGAAACACATAGCTCCGTTTGTACTGCGATGAATGTCTTCCTCTCTGTCTCGCTTACATTAATTTAAAATTTTTCATTTTTTGTTATTGGTCTGCTGCCACTTTCTGCTTCTTTTCTTCCCTTCACTATGTTCTTCAACCATTCATATGAAATTTCCATTCCTCCTTCCGCCCCAATTTTCTTTCTTTCTTTCTTTCTCCCTCTCTCTCTTTCGCTCTCTCTCTCTCTCTCTCTCTCTCTCTCTCTCTCTCTCTCTCTCTGTCTCTCTCAATTTTTAATCACTTCCTCTAGCTTTTTACTGTATTATTAATGTTCCATTTTAATTTTTTCTGTCTTTCTATCATGCAGTATATCTCTAATCTTCCTTCTATCTATCCATTATCAATATCGCTTGACAGACATCTTCAAATCTATCCATCAGTATTGACAAAGGTTTGTACTCAGTTCGGCCTAACCCCATGCTTCGCTTGACCAATACATTTTACCAAAAAAAATCAGGGAATTTTCTTCTGCAGCACCCTCTTGTTCAAAATGCAACAAGAGTAGCACAATCCACATATAAATCATTTATAGATCTATCTGAATCTTCTTTCCCTTTTAAAAACGCTATGTATAGCAAAGACAACCGCAAGATAAATAGTATTTGTTTCCTTCTCCGTGGTCCAACTATCGGCACGTGCGAATAGCGGCAGATTGTGCAAACTTGCGCTTATCTGTTTACGCGGACGTGTCAGTCCGATGCGCCGCGCTATCCACACAACAGTTGTGGAAGTAGTGCCGAGCTATCCACACAACAGTTGTGGAAGTTTTGTTTCCTGCTCGTTTCCCGTCATTGCAGGGCTATTTAGACGGCGACCGGCGAAGTTTTTTTTTTTTCTTGACAACGCTTTATTGTTTTCGACTCGATGTTTCCAAGAGATGGGTCGGCCGATATGTCTTCTTTCTGTCCATCCTTTTCGATCCGATAGTTTTTATACGTCACGTTTTTTTAATACAACTAGTTTCATTGATTGTATGCGTCTTCTCTCTATCCATCTGTTGTTTTTTTTTTGCTGATAGTTTTTATGTGTCACTTTTTTTTTTTGAACATAGAAACTAGAACTAAGGGCATTGATTGTATGCATCTCCTCTCTTTTCTCTCTCTCTCTCTCTCTTTCTCTTTCTCTCTCTCTCCCTATATCTCTCTCCCTCTCTCTCTCTTTCTCTCTCTCCCTCTCTCTCTCTCTTTCTCTCTCTTCATCTCTCTTAACCCCCTCCCTTTCTCTATATCTCTCTCTCTCCCTCTCTCTCTCTCTTTCTCTCTCTTCATCTCTCTCTACCCCCTCCCTTTCTCTATATCTCTCTCCCTCTCTCTCTCTCTTTCTCTCTCTTCATCTCTCTCTACCCCCTCTCTCTCCCTCTCTCTCTCTCTTTGTCTCTCTTCATCTCTCTCTACCCCCTCCCTTTCTCTATATCTCTCCCTCTCTCTCTCTACCTCCTCCTACTCCTCCTCTCTCTCCCACTCTCTCTCTCTCTAACATCGTCCTGATGCTACATATAATTGAGTAAAGTTCCAGTTAGAAAGGGACACATTGATAAATCAAAAAACCAATGTAAATGCAAGTAGAATATTATGCTGGAATTATACCGTAAATTAATATTCATTTGTGTTTGTTAATCTTCTACATTAACGTTGGTCAATGGAAATTAAATTATGAAATTTAAGCAAAGATATATTACGATTCCTTCAAGACAGATTTTACCTTCCTTCCGGAAAAACGTTTCAACAAAACGAAGAGAAAACGACGTGGTGCGTTTAATTCTTGCGTAAATCTTGAACAGTGGCGGATCGAAAAGGGCTGTTGACGGCAACCACACGAAACTTAATGTGATTCGGACGGTACGCACAGGCAGACAGACTAGCGGACACGCTTAGCAAGCATTTGATATCACTGGCAACGACACAGGACAATTGATCGCTACTCATTTCCTGTCAGGGGCAGACAATTGGGCCACTCGCTTCAGATACAGAGAGAGAGAGAGAGAGAGAGAGAGAGAGAGAGAGAGAGAGAGAGAGAGAGAGAGAGAGAGATAGACAGAGAAAGAGAGACAGACAGAGAAAAGAGAGAGAAAGAGAGACAGACAGAGAAAAAAAAGAGAGAGAGAGAGAGAGAGAGAGAGAGAGAGAGAGAAAGAGGGAGGAAAAGAGAAAGAGAGAGAGAGAAAGTGAGAGAGATAGACAGAGAAAGAGAGAGAGGAAGAGAGAGAAAGAGAGACAGACAGAAGAGACGAGAGAGAGAGAGAGAGAGAGAGAGAGAGAGAAAGTGAGAGAAATAGACAGAGAAAGAGAGAGAGAGAAAAAAGATAGAGAAAGAAAGAGAGAGAGAGAGAGAGAGAGAGAGAGAGAGAGAGAGAGAGAGAGAGAGAGAGAGAGAGAGAAAGTGTCATTGCAACTGTTCTTATCTTTCGTTGAGGATTTTGTACAATGTGATAGTGCATGTGTGGGAAACAAGTAAGAGTGTGAAAGAGAAGAGGAAGAGGAAGAGATTTAGAGAGAGAGAGAGAGAGAGAGAGAGAGAGAGAGAGAGAGAGAGAGAGAGAGAGAGAGAGTGAGAGAGATAGAGTAAATCATTGCAACTGTTCTTATCTTTTGTGGAGGATTTTGTACAATGTGATTGTGCATGTGTGGGAAACAAGTAAAAGTAAGAGTGCAAAAGAGAAGAGGAAGAGGAAGAGAGGGAGACAGAGAGAGAGAGAGAGAGAGTGAGAGACAGAGAGACAGAGAGAGACACACACACACACACAATCTCTCTCTCTTTTCTTAAACGATCCCGTGCGCAAACACAAACATAGTCATCACGGTGACCTACTTCTCAAATCATTGGAATCGATTCTGTTTTGATCTGCTCTTTGATACAATTCTCACAAACCGAACAAGTACCCGGAAATCTTCGGTTGTTTGTTTACAACGTCGGTAAGAGGCTCTAAGTGAAACTAATTTCTAATCCGTACTCAAATGAACGAATCGATTACCCACTCTTATCCGAATATTTTGGATAATTTTATATACTTTACTGTTATCACTCTCGATGGATTGGTTGCATGTTTGATGTAGAACGTCCACAATAAAGTGCCTTCAGGCTCTGCCCAGGTGGTGTTAGAACGTCCGCCCTGACATCTGCAGGTAGCTTCACCGCGGGCTTGAGCCTCGCACTGCCAGTGCGTGAGGTTAGGGGCTCACCTTGTTAGCTCTGGCCTGCCCGATGGGGGCCTAAGGTTGATTTCGAATATAAGTCTGAGATAATCGTATTGTAGACGGGCCATTTCAAACAAAACAAAACAAAAAAGACAAAGAAAAATCTGAACAAAAAAAATTCGAAGAAGCTAAATCTTGATGGACTAAAAGTTAAAAGGTCTAAAAAACTGTTTCACTACACTTTTGATTTCTGTCTATATTTATCATGGATTAAGACTACGGAATACAATCGTGATGTGAATGCCGATGTGAATTTCAATGTAAATGTGAATGTGTATGTGAATCTAAATGTGAATGTAAATGCGAATGTAAAAGTAAATGTGAATGTGAATGTGAATGTAAATGTAAATGCGAAAGTAAAAGTGAATGTAAATGTGAAGATGAATGTAAATGTGAATATGAATGTGGATGGGAATGCACAGCCAGTATTTCCGTGAGTTTCCGCTCACTTCTCTTAGATAAAGCACAACTTTTCTCACGAAATAGAGCTTTGTCTTTAAGCTATGAAATTTCGAGAAAAATCGTTTTTTTTTTTCTTTTTTTTTCAGGTATCTTTTGACTTTTTCTTTTTTTCTTTTTTGAAAATATATAAATGTGTGCTGTGAAAAGATCTCTTACAACCTCCGTTCCATTTTAAAGAGATATCTACAATTGTTTGATAAAATCGATCCATAACAGTGTGATTTTTAAGCAGTTCCGATAGGTGTGATATCGAGAAGTAAAAGACAAATTTTACAGAATTTCTGAAACACTCGATTATAATTCTCGATATATCATTTTCATAGCTTATCATTATCGATACGAAAAACC
>JAWDGP010002430.1:162500-165000 GCA_033675545.1 Elysia crispata | reverse complement strand
GTTGTTTACACCTACATGATAATGAAATGTTTAAAAATAGGCCAATGTATAAATAGATTTTGATTATACAACTTAAGTTAATTGTTTCTCCTCTCGCAAGACACAGCTCGCATCTTTAGGCACTTCTTTTTGCGGGAATTCCCAGCCTTTTGATAACGTTTCTTTTAGGATCCTAAAGAAGATAAGGAAGGCACAGATTAATATGTTGATTACCACGAGATACTATGATGGGAATGATTATTATATCAAGTTTTTTTTTAAACAATGTCCAGTAAAAGGAAGTTTGAAAATATCTTATTATTACATCACAGTTATTGTCACAGTGAAGGAGGTATGATGTAATCGAGTATAAAAATCTTGGGTTCAGGTTATAGAACTGGTTGGAGAGAGAGAGAGAGAGAGAGAGAGAGAGAGAGAGAGAGAGAGAGAGAGAGAGAGAGAGAGAGAGAGAGAGATGAGAGAGAGATGAGAGAGAGAGAGAGAGAGAGAGAGAGAGAGAGAGATGAGAGAGAGAGAGAGAGAGAGAGAGAGAGAGAGAGAGAGAGAGAGAGAGAGAGAGAGAGAGAGAGAGAGAGAGAGAGAGAGATGACAGAGAGAGAGAGAGAGAGAGAGAGAGAGAGCGAGAGAGAGATGAGCGAGAGAGAGAGAGATGAGAGAGAGAGAGAGCGAGAGAGATGAGAGAGAGAGAGAGAGAGAGAGAGAGACAGAGAGAGAGGGGAAATGATATTATATCAAGTTGTTTTTATAACAATTTCCAGTAAAAGGAAGTTTGAAAACACCGTAGTACCACATCACAGTTATTGTCACAGTGAAGGAGGTATGATGTAATCGAGTATAAAAATCTTGGGTTCAGGTTATAGAACTGGTTGGAGAGAGAGAGAGAGAGAGAGAGAGAGAGAGAGAGAGAGAGAGAGATGAGAGAGAGAGAGCGAGAGAGAGATGAGAGAGAGAGTGAGAGAGAGATGAGAGAGAGAGAGAGAGAGAGAGAGAGAGAGAGAGAGAGAGAGAGAGAGAGAGAGAGAGAGAGACAGAGACAGAGACAGAGACAGAGACAGAGAGAGAGATGAGAGAGAAAGAGAGAGGGAATGATATTATATCAAGTTGTTTTTACAACAATTTCCAGTAAAAAGAAGTTTGAAAACACCGTAGTACCACATCACAGTTATTGTCACAGTGAAGGAGGTATGATGTAATCGAGTAGAACACATCTCGGGGGGCGGTTATAGAGCTGCTGAGACCTCCCCTGAAGAATTACTGGGTCATAATAGGCAGGGGACAGTAACTTTTTCTTTTCTTTTAAAGTGTAGTTAGATAGAAGATCATGAGAGGTAAAAGAAAGAGAGAAAAAACGAACAAAAAACAAAAAACAAAACCCAACAACCCCCTCCCCCCAAAAAAACAAAAAAAAACAAACAAAAAACAAAAAACAAAAAAACAAAATAACAAAATAACAAACCAAAAAAAAACAAAAAAAAAAAAAAAAAAAACAACAACAAAACAATCAAACCAACCAACCAACCAACAACAACAACAACAACAAAAACAAAAAACAAAAAACGAACCAAAAACAAAGAAATATAATAAGAATATAGATAAAAGTAATTATATTAAGAGGAAGAATCGTAGCGCTGTACATTAATAAAGATAGACATAATCGAGTGAGAGATAAAGATGGATAGATAGGTAGATAAATAAATAGATAGATAGATAGATAAATATATAGATAGATAGAGAGAGAGATAGATAGATAGAGTGAAAGATAGAGAGTAGAGAGATAGAGTGAAAGTTAGATAGAGAGATAGATAGATAGAGTGAAAGATAGATAGAGAGATAGATAGATAGAGATAGAGAGAGAGGGGGTGGAGGTGGAGAGAGAAAAAGAGAAAGATAGAGATTGAGTGATTTCTTCTCTTTTATTTCACTCGTAACATCAAACAAAACCTTCAACTCGCGATATGAAAGTCAGAAAGTTATAACGTTGTAGTTTAAGACACAAAAAATACAAGAACTCATTCATAAAAATTTGTAGCTCGTTTAACAAGATTAGACTAGATATAGACCCGACGCCAAAAAAAAAAAAAAAAAAAAAATCGCACAAATACACACAGACACAAAAATAAAACACACCCACCTCTCTCCCCACCCCCTCTCCCTCTCCGAAAAACAAACAAAAAAAAGACAAACAACCCCCCCCCCCCCCCCCCAAAAAAAAAAAAAAAAAAAAAAAAAAAAAAAAAAAAAAAAAAAACAAACAAAAAAACAAACAAACAAACAAAAAAACAAAAAAACAAAACAAAACAAAACAAGAAACGAAAACAAAACAAACAATCAATCAAACAAACAAACAAACAAACAAACAACAAACAAACAACAAAAAAGACAACAAAACACCAAGAACCGCTGGGCCATGTGACCAGCAAGGCGAGCTGTCTGGCGACTCATCCACCCAGTATACCGCTATCACGGCCAGTCTAAAGTTTGGGACCTGATGTTGACACAC
>JAWDGP010002430.1:137500-157500 GCA_033675545.1 Elysia crispata | reverse complement strand
TGAAATGTTTCCTTATCATTTCTCATCACTACATTTAGACCCAATTTGTGATCCTTTAATTTTCAGTTTTCAATATCTTTTTTTTTTTTTTTCTCATTTTATAAGAGCCATAAACGGTTTCTTATACTTAAATGTAAGAAAAAAAATTCATGAGAAAGTTATATCTCTCTTAATATCGTCACACTGTCCGGAGAGAGGCCGGAATCTCGGATTTCTGGAACAGGACGGAACAGAACGGAACAGGACGGAACAGAACGGAACAGGACGGAACGGTTCTACACATCCGAGTCTCGGCCTCCAGTCTAACCCTGTCCCCGAGACGGCAATCAACGGTTCTCAAGCTGTCAAGGGGTTGGTACCCTGTTTGCTTATCAATCACTGTCGGCCATCTTGTGGGCCTAGCGCGGTCCAGGGTCTGTTCTTATTTCTGTTTACTTCAGTCTCGGGACAGGAGGGCTGGAGATGAGATTGGGATCGAGAGCGGGGGGTGGGCGGATGTGTTAGGAGAGAGATAGAGATAGAGAAGGAAAGGCAGAGGGAGAGAGAGAGAGAGAGAGAGAGAGAGAGAGAGAGAGAGAGAGAGAGAGAGAGAGAGAGAGATTGAGAGAGACGGAGACAGACAGACAGATAGACAGGTAGACAGAGGATGTCTGAGAGAGAGAAAATAGAGAGAAGGGCATAAGGAGTGAGACATCGAGAAAAAAAAAGAAGAAATGGACAAAAGGAAATGAGATAAAGAGATTGAAATGAGAAAGAGAGAGAGAGAGAGAGAGAGAGAGAGAGAGAGAGAGAGAGAGAGAGAAAGAGAGAGAGAGAGGCAGAGACAGAGAGAGAGAGAGAGAGAGAGAGAGAGAGAGAGAATAAACAGAAAGAGTGATTTGGAAATAAAGAGAAAATTGATAGATAGAATGGCCAGACAAATCAGGCAGACCAGCAAAGTAAGGGAAAATAACAATCACAATCATGATTGATAGTGATTTTTCTGATGCCCTCCCCCTCCCTCCCCGAGCCCCTCCTCAATTCAACCCACCTACTCTTCTCCCTATTCCTCGTTCCTCAAACCATAGCAGGTATATATAAAGGTTATAATACATTATAATTGTAGAACATCACTGGGTTAGCAGGTATATATAAAGGTTATAATACATTATAATTGTAGAACATCACTGGGTTAGCAGGTATATATAAAGGTTATAATACATTATAATTGTAGAACATCACTGGGTTAGCAGGTATATATATAAAGGTTATAATACATTATAATTGTAGAACATCACTGGGTTACGGGAATTACAAGCTGCCCATTTATTTCTGCCGACACGATAAGTAGCGCTGAAACTTAATCAAGTCTATAGCAATTGAGATTTTTTCAAAATTTGCCAACGATTCTTGTGGGAAAATTGGCACTGGACCTTTTGAGTCTCAGCTATCTTATCAAAGTTCTACACAGAAACAATACCTAGAAATCGCTTATAGTAAAATTTCAATTTTATTTTTTTCTACTTGCAAACTAATTTTCCCATGAAAGACTCCAGGAGATTTAAGGGACTAGAAGAAATTTAGAACTATGTCATAAAAATGAGCGTATTGTCATACCTGCAGAAAGGCAGGTTTTTCTATGTTGCAACGACAGTATTGAAAAAAAAAAGATCATATTAAAGAATTTGTAATTAACTATTGTATTTCTTTTTATAAAATTCATGAATTATGTGCCTACATTTTCAATTTTTTTTTTTTTTGCTACCCATTATTCGAGCTTTCTCCTACTTTCTCCGTTGTGTGTCCTTCTCCCATCTGAGTGATATCTCAAACAATCGAGATGCTGATTTATTATTGAACAGACACGCATTGTTCTGGAGGATAGCGTCAATTATGATTGACCCTGGCTCTAATCTATTCAGCTGTGTTGTCCCTAGTCCATCCTTTATTTGCTAATGGTCAAGTCTGGCCTTTGTGTCTATATGAGGGTCTCTGACCAGCGGTCATTCTGATACAGTCCTGGTATTGACCCAAGGCAAGCAGCCGCGGGGAGGAACAATGGTCAAAGTGGAGCCAGCTCCACTGGTCAGCGCTAGAGATGATGAGTGTGGCCAGTAATGTCCGGTTAATATTGGGATGACCAGGTAGTGATGATGTCACCCCAGTCGCAATTTTTGACCAGCGATGGCTAGCGTGGACCATGATTTATAAACAGCGCTTAGATTTTTTTTTTTCCTAGATGGAAGTTAAAATTTAAGTTTATCATTTTAAAGACTGGTGGAATAGTCTAAGGACAGCAACATGACTGTTTATAAGGGTTTAAGTCTCCTAAGTTTGCCGGTGAATCTTGTACGGTGACAAAGAGGTTTTTGACAGAAGACAGAAAGAGGCGGGGGGTTGAGAGGCAAGACTTGAAAGACTTTGTCCTTGACCTACACCTGTTTTTTACTCGCTAAGAAGGAAAGCCTCTTTTATGATAAGAAGGTTCTTTTATTTTCTACTAAGAACTAAGAAGCGTAAAGTATATGTTGATTTAAGGTGAGACAGGCTCTCCTCAAAATATAATGTGTTGATAAGTTGCTATGTACAACTTCATAATATAGAGAGGTTAAAGATTTGATCAATATTTTTTTAAATTTTTGATAAAAAAGTGTAATAAGAAGCCAGAAAAGAGCAGAAGTTATCTAGAAGCTCTGCCTCAAATTGGCTTTTGTCTGTCGCGTCCAGCCATATGCTTTCAAACTTCAGTTTTTAGATATGGAACTTATGTATATCTAGATGTATAAAAGGAAGGCTTTGTGTCAAGGTAGGTAATGGCTGACAAATTTTACAAATAACTTAACATTACTGAAATCTGTGCAAATCATGAAGGTGATCCACGGCAGTAAACCATAGTTATTTTGCCGCTCACATAACTATTGAAATACTTTCCTGGTCGAACTTACATAGAACAAGCGAGATAAAAACGACACACACTTTTGTTTAAAGAGCTTTTCTTTATTTTGAAACCTATTCCAAGAGCAGAATACATTTCGTTGCAGTAAAATATATTGTTGTTGCAATTTAATAAAATACCGAAAATGTTTTTGAAAAATTATTTTGTAGTTTCTTTAAGAGAAAATTTTGTTTTAAGTTAAAAATCAGGATCGGCTAGATTTACAAGTGAAACCGTCTCTCCAATAAATCAGGATCGGCTAGATTTACAAGTGAAACCGTCTCTCCAATAAATCAGGATCGGCTAGATTTACAAGTGAAACCGTCTCTCCAATAAATCAGGATCGGCTAGATTTACAAGTGAAACCGTCTCTCCAATAAATCAGGATCGGCTAGATTTACAAGTGAAACCGTCTCTCCAATAAATCAGGATCGGCTAGATTTACAAGTGAAACCGTCTCTCCAATAAATCAGGATCGGCTAGATTTACAAGTGAAACCGTCTCTCCAATAAATCAGGATCGGCTAGATTTACAAGTGAAACCGTCTCTCCAATCAATCAGGATCGGCTAGATTTACAAGTGAAACCGTCTCTCCAATCAATCGGTCTAATCAGATTTACAAGGAAACCGTCTCTCCAATCAATCAGGATCGGCTAGATTTACAAGTGAAACCGTCTCTCCAATCAATCAGGATCGGCTAGATTTACAAGTGAAACCGTCTCTCCAATCAATCAGATTTACAAGTGAAACCGTCTCTCCAATAAATCAGGATCGGCTAGATTTACAAGTGAAACCGTCTCTCCAATAAATCAGGATCGGCTAGATTTACAAGTGAAACCGTCAATCAATCAGGCGGCTAGATTTACAAGTGAAACCGTCTCTCCAATCAATCAGGATCGGCTAGATTTACAAGTGAAACCGTCTCCAATCAATCAGGATCGGCTAGATTTCAAAATTGAAACCGTCTCTCCAATCAATCAGGGATCGGCTAGATTTACAAGTGAAACCGTCTTCCAATCAATCAGGATCGGCTAGATTTACAAGTGAAACCGTCTCTCCAATCAATCAGGATCGGCTAGATTTACAAGTGAAACCGTCTCTCCAATCAATCAGGATCGGCTAGATTTACAAGTGAAACCGTCTCTCCAATCAATCAGGATCGGCTAGATTTACAAGTGAAACCGTCTCTCCAATAAATCAGGATCGGCTAGATTTACAAGTGAAACCGTCTCTCCAATAAATCAGGATCGGCTAGATTTACAAGTGAAACCGTCTCAAAATCAATCAGATCGACTAGATTTACAAGTGAAACCGTCTCTCCAATCAATCAGGATCGGCTAGATTTACAAGTGAAACCGTCTCTCCAATAAATCAGGATCGGCTAGATTTACAAGTGAAACCGTCTAATAAATCAGGATCGGCTAGATTTACAAGTGAAACCGTCTCTCCAATAAATCAGGATCGGCTAGATTTACAAGTGAAACCGTCTCTCCAATCAATCAGGATCGGCTAGATTTACAAGTGAAACCGTCTCTCCAATAAATCAGGATCGGCTAGATTTACAAGTGAAACCGTCTCTCCAATCAATCAGGATCGGCTAGATTTACAAGTGAAACCGTCTCTCCAATAAATCAGGATCGGCTAGATTTACAAGTGAAACCGTCTCTCCAATAAATCAGGATCGGCTAGATTTACAAGTGAAACCGTCTCTCCAATCAATCAGGATCGGCTAGATTTACAAGTGAAACCGTCTCTCCAATCAATCAGGATCGGCTAGATTTACAAGTGAAACCGTCTCTCCAATCAATCAGGATCGGCTAGATTTACAAGTGAAACCGTCTCTCCAATCAATCAGGATCGGCTAGATTTACAAGTGAAACCGTCTCTCCAATAAATCAGGATCGGCTAGATTTACAAGTGAAACCGTCTCTCCAATAAATCAGGATCGGCTAGATTTACAAGTGAAACCGTCTCTCCAATAAATCAGGATCGGCTAGATTTACAAGTGAAACCGTCTCTCCAATCAATCAGGATCGGCTAGATTTACAAGTGAAACCGTCTCTCCAATCAATCAGGATCGGCTAGATTTACAAGTGAAACCGTCTCTCCAATCAATCAGGATCGGCTAGATTTACAAGTGAAACCGTCTCTCCAATCAATCAGGATCGGCTAGATTTACAAGTGAAACCGTCTCTCCAATCAATCAGGATCGGCTAGATTTACAAGTAAAACCGTCTCTCCAATCAATCAGATCGGCTAGATTTACAAGTGAAACCGTCTCTCCAATCAATCAGGATCGGCTAGATTTACAAGTGAAACCGTCTCTCCAATAAATCAGGATCGGCTAGATTTACAAGTGAAACCGTCTCTCCAATCAATCAGGATCGGCTAGATTTACAAGTGAAACCGTCTCTCCAATAAATCAGGATCGGCTAGATTTACAAGTGAAACCGTCTCTCCAATAAATCAGGATCGGCTAGATTTACAAGTGAAACCGTCTCTCCAATCTTAGCCAGAATAGGTAGTAAAATTTGAAAATAAACCTTTTTTTTCCAGGACATTTTGTATCGTCTTACGAGATATAAATACATTATTTAATTGAACGTTGAATAATTTTCAAGAGAAAAAAAGCATTGGCGGCGTAAATTAATGAAAATGCATTAGTTTGTTAATGTTAACTCTTTTAAACTTCTTCAAATTGTTGCGTTTAAGAATTTGGCCTGCTGAAAGGCTCGATACCTGTCCACTCTTGATCAAAAAAGAAAACGAAGAGGAAGGAAATAATGGTAATAAAAAACGAAAATAAGAGCATCTTTGATGAACGTCTTTCCCTGCGCCATGTCGGCCATACTTTGATCTTTGACCTATGACCAGCATCTGAGAAAGGTCATGACGACACGGAATAGATGGGACACACGGATGTTGTGTTGTACGCCATTAAAAACAAATTGTTTTGTCTAAATGACACTTCACGCGACCTACCACTTGTTTGGCCATGACCCAATTTCTGTTAGATCAGAATTTTAGTTTACTCGAAGCAACTTGTTAGTTGTATTTAAAGAAAAAACTTTAAAAATGTCTACGAAATCAAGTCGAACGGTTATCCTAAAGATCAGCTTAGCAGATCATACTTCCCGTAAAAAAACAAACAAAGAAACAACAACGACAAAAAAAACAAGAAAAAAAAAACAAGATTGGAAAGGTCACTTTGCTATTCTTTCAGTACAGTGCATTACTCGTCTCTTGTTGACCATCTCTCACTTGTTATGTCCCTCATGCACTCTTGGTCGGCTTTCTTAACGTCAGAGCAAAGCTTAAATATAATGGGTGCGCAGGACTAGGGTTAAAATCAAGCTTCCCTCCTTTCCCCACCCTTCAACTTACACTGGTTCCCAGCACTGCTCGCACGCCTTGCACCATGCCTTCTCCCGACACAGTTTATTCCCAGGTTACCAATTAACCCCTCTCCTGCCCGTCCACTCCATGACCCCTAGTTAACCCTCTCCCCGCCATTCAGCGGCCAATAAAGCGAGGCCATAAAGCGCTTATCACCCAGCGGCCTACAGCATCTTGACTGGCGAAAGAACAATGCTGTCGTTGGCCATCAATTGTTGATGGTGCTAATCTGGCACAATGGCCGCCATTAGCGCGCCAAACGCCCAAGGGCTGCAACTCTAAACAGCTCTTGAGGGAGCCGCCCAACGACCGCTTCCGTTGAGTTTCGCGCCGTATCCTTCTCGTACGATCTTGCAATCTAAGCCCCCCTTGAGGGTTTTCCCGCTTCTCGCATCATGCACTAATCCAAGGTTAGAGGGGAAATCAGTGTTTTTCAGCGTGCAGTGCGGCAAAAGATGCACATCTTGTGAATTTTTTTTTTCGACAAGGTGTTTTGAAAATGTGTTCTTTTAAAATTGAAGTATTTAAAAAGACTTGTTTTATCGAAAATTACAAAGCAAAAAAAAAGATAAAAAATTGATTTGCAGCAAACTTTCTAATCTAAAAAAAAACCAGCGTGTTAATTAAGCTCTTATTAAAAGTAACGAACTAAAGAAAAGACTTTATATATATATATATATATATATATATATATATATATATATATATATATATATATATATATATATATATATATTATTTTTCCCAATATCACGGGATATAATTTTCTTAGCCAATGTAAAGCCCACATCCTTTGGTTCCAGAAGAGTTTGATTCCATAACGGTGAAACCATGAAAAGCATCTTTCTGAGCTTCCTGCCGCTTAAAACAATATTAGCAAAAAACATCTTCATTATCACCCTCCACAAAAATCTTTACAACAACAACAAGACCAGCAGCAACAACAACAACAACAACAACAACAACAACAACAACAACAACAACAACAACAACAACAACAACGACAACAACGGTTAAAAATAGTAAAAAAAAAATAATTTAGAAAATTGACAGACTGATTGCACAGGTGCTATAGACTGCAGTCTGCTTGTCCACAGGAAGCAGACTTTTTAGCAGACGCGTATCTATATCTGACGGATTGAGAGAGAGAGAGAGAGAGAGAGAGAGAGAGAGAGAGAGAGAGAGAGAGAGAGAGAGAGGGGGGGGGGATGGGGAAGAAATCGTGACGTAATCAAATGCTAGTGTCTTGCATCCCATCTGTGCTGCTCTCAGTGAACTAAACAAACAAACAAACAAACAAACAAATAAAACATGCCAGGAAAACAGCACCAGTGCAACTGTATTTGTTGTTATTTCATAGTTGAATTACTTTTCGGCCTGATTAGTTATAGATCTGGGGTTCAAGTCCAGGCTAGCACAGGTGTGTCGGTGAGGGGTTAGAAATAAATAAGGAAAAATACATCCATAATTTTTCACTTTACAATGGTGTAAATAAACAGAACCAGGCTATAATACACAGCAAGAGATTCTGTCATTGCGTTTATAATATTTTGAAATTTGGCGTCAGTAATCCATATTGGCATTATCATCTCCACAGTCACCGCCACTCGTATAACATTAGTTCCTTATTCTTCATCATCATCATCATCATCATCATCATCATCATCATTATCTTCTTCATCATCATCATTAGCATCATCATCATCATTCTTCTTCTTCTTCTTCTTCTTCTTCTTCTTCTTCTTCTTCTTCTTCTTCTTCTTCTTCTTCTTCTTCTTCTTCTTCTTCTTCTTCTTCTTCTTCTTCTTCTTCTTCTTCTCCTTCTCCTCCTCCCCCTCCCCCTCCTCATCCCCCTTCTCCTCCTCCTCCTCCTCCTCCTCCTCCTCCTCCTTCTTCTTCTTCTTCTTCTTCTTCTTCTTCTTCTTCTTCTTCTTCTTCTTCTTCTTCGTCTTCTTCTTCTTCTTCTTCTTCTTCTTCTTCTTCTTCTTCTTCTTCTTCTTCTTCTTCTTCTTCTTCTTCTTCTTCTTCTTCTTATTATTATTATTATTATTATTATTATTATTATTATTATTATTATTATTATTATTATTATTCTCATTATTATTATTATTATTATTATTATTATTATTATTATTATTATTATTATTATTATTATTATTATTATTATTATTATTATTATTATTATTATTATTATTATTATTATTATTATTATTATTATTATTATTATTATTATTATTATTATTATTATTATTATTATTATTATTATTATTATTATTATTATTATTATTATTATTATTATTATTATTATTATTTTTATTATTATTATCCTTCTGCTCCTCCTCCTCGTCCTCCACCTCATCCTCTTCTTCGACCCTTCTCAATGGTGTTTCTTTCTGTGATGGAATCTGCTAGCCTATCTAGCTCTTCTAACTTTTTCACTTTCCACAATTTTACACCTAGCGAAGCTGACATAGGCCAGAATCGTTCTATAAGATATTCAGGAATGAACCATTTCAAAATTGAAAAATCCAAATTGAACTAAATAAACAGACCTCTCTTAAATCGAATAAATCTAAGACTGACATGGAAAACCTATCTTTTTATTCCTCCATTTTTTCCTGGTCTATCATTTCTAAATCCTGCTTTGGCCTAGAACCATCCATCTGTCTGCAGCCTTTGTCTTCCGAAACTCATCATACACACCGCTGTACACTGTTTAGCTTTCAGAATATTAATTTATGACTCGAATTTCCCTTCAAAATGTGCCCAGTTTTTCACATGTTCCCCCCAGCTCGAAGTTTGCGTGTTTCGTTTTGTTTTATTTTTATTTTATTTTTTTTTTTCGATGTAAGAAACGAACTAGAGCCAAGCTCAGAGATAATGATTGATGTTCTCTCTCTAGACATGAGCGAGAAAACACCTGCATGTGTTTTATTAGGAGATAAATTCATCAGAAGAGCTAGAGGTAAGGTAGGCGCCTGGCCCCAGTCCTGCCCTACCCTGATCAATTTCTCTGTTACAGCCAGGTGGGGATCTGCCCTAAGGCTTGTCGGGTGCGACACACGCTCTACCCCAAGGCAGGAGTAATGTGGGGTCTGACCTAGTATTCGACCTGCCATGGTTGGAAGTAGTTTATCATGAATTATTCATCACCGGGAAATTTCATTGTGTGGGCAACCAAAGCTTGAATATTATTGAAATTTTTCGAAGTGTCTTTCGATGCTTGTAGAACAAGGAGAGGGAAAGAAAAAAAAAACAACATCGTAAATATAATTTGATAAGATGCATTAACCTGTGTTTACCGTAGATTTTTCCCTCAAACACAAATATATTCATCCATTTTCAAGCACAATTTCATCCTTTTGTCTTGACATTAATTTTTTTTTTTCTTAAAATGTCACATTGAGACCTTCATTGAGCCAACTTTTGTTGAAAATCTTTACGCATTTCTTTAAAAAAAAATTCAGTTTAGATTACGAACAGTAAGTTGTTTTCGAATTCGCTTTTCTCACTGGAAGCCCAGAAAATTAATGCTTGCTTCGACCTGGATTGTTTGAATCTTTCTAACAAGAACAAATGGAGGAGATGTTGTTGAAATGCATACTTTCAGTGTTTAGAAAGTTGCGGCTTAAAGTTGCGTTCAATCAAAGCAGCGCAAACAAGTCTTTGTTGAGACAATGGGAATTTCCATAAAAGAATAGTAAGAAAACTAATGTTACAAGCGCTTTGCTTGTAGAGAATCAGCTTAATTGTGATAAATTGCAGCAAGGTTAGCTAAGACACCATGACGCTAGTTTGGAGAGAAATCAATGTTTCAATCTTATAGAGACGGTAGTGATGGAAGCTCTGACTATAAAAAAGTCTTTATTTGGATATTGTGTTGAGATGCGGCGCTTAGATATATAATTATATGAGAGAGAATAGTTAGTTACAAACAAAACTGGTGGTCTAGTAATTACATTTACCCCTTTAACCTTTCTTTAAGCTGTCCATATACAACCAATATAACTGCCGTTAGTACAAAAACAACAACAACAACAACAACAACAACAACAACTACCACTACTACCACTGCTGCTGCTGCTACTACCACTACTACTACTACTACTACTCCTCCTCTACTACTACTACTGCTGCTGCTGCTGCTGCTGCTGCTACTTCTACTATTACTACTACTACTACTACTACTACTACTACTACTACTACTACTACTACTACTACTACTACTACTACTACTACTACTACTACTACTACTACTACTACTACTGCTGCTGCTGCTGCTGCTGCTGCTGCTACTACTACTACTACTACTATTACTACTCTTACTACCATTACTACTACTACTACTACTACTACTACTACTACTACTACTACTACTACTACTGCTGCTGCTGCTGCTGCTGCTGCTGCTGCTGCTGCTGCTATTGCCGCTGCTATCATTGCTACTACAACTATTGTTGTTGCTTTTATTGATACTGCAACTATTATTGCTACTTCCATCACTGTTTCTAAAAGCATTTCCAACACTCCAATAAAAAATAATTTATGAAAAAATCTTAGAATTTAAGATGTCCTTTAGATATATTATTATTGCTGTGCTGATAATTGTTTCAACGACACTTAGGGCATGTTATTCATTCTTAACATAATGTTTAGAATATGCCATGCATCGTCATCGTGATTAGCCACAATTAATGTGAAAATAGTGGGTCGTTTTAACTCCTCACTGTCGTGAAAATAGGAAAAAATGCTGACAAACAACAATTTCAATTAATCTGTCGTGTGTGTGTGTGTGTGTCTCTGTCTCTCTCTTAATCTCTCTCTCTGTCTCTCCCTCTCTGTCTCTCCCTCCCTCCCTCTCTCTCCCTCTGTCGCTCTCTCCCTCTCCCTCCCTTTCTCTCTCTCTCTCTCTCTCTCTCTCTCTCTCTCTCTCTCTCTCTCTCTCTCTCTGTTTTGATACAATGACTTGCAGTATGTTCTTTGAACATCATTCCCTTTTCTTACCTTAAGAATTAAAATCCAGTAAATACACACAGGTGCAAAGAAAAGGCTTCCAGGTTGAGCATGGGGGTTGAGAGATGAAAGCCATACGTTCAATTCTCTCCCCTTTTACCAAGATAAATCACTCATAAACATGCATTGTTCCTTAAAATAACCAACAGCTATCTGGTGCCTACCCCTCGCCTCCATATGTTTATCTTGTTCGCTGAGAACTTCTCTGTTCTATTTTTTTTAAACTTGTAAAAGTTTTCAGACATTTAACTTTGCCTCTTTTGCTTTACAACTTGTAAAGCTTTTAGACACTCAACTTCACGATTTTTGCTTTATAACTCGTAATGTTTTCAGACATTTAACTTTGCCTCTTTTGCTTTACAACTTGTTTATTTTTCGAAACATTTAAATTCGCCTTTTTGGCTTTACAACTTGTAAAACTCTTAGACATTTAACTTCACGTCTTTTGCTTTATAACTCGTAATGCTTTCAGACATTTAATTTTGCCTATTTTGCTTTACAACTTTAAAACAAAGTTTTCGAGACAGTTAACCTCGCCTGTTTTGCTTGTTTTCTCACCCATTTTCGATACATGTAGAAGAGCGAGTGTGAGTATTTTTTAGGAGAACATAAAGTGCTGAGCCTACACTCTTAAATTGAAAGTAAACATTGAATTGACGCTTTTATTGGGAAAACCCAAGTTATAAAATTATCCTACAGCTTTTATTTCACGTTTTATTTTATTTTGGCATGTAAACTCGTTTAGAAACATGTGACAGTTTTCTTGCTGTGGACCAGTTAAGAATTATTACGCGTAATATTTCTGTTGCTTTGGGTTTGAATAGTTGGGTACATGTCATATTTAAATATGCAGTCATAAAAGATATGGAGCTGTTAAAAATTTTAAGACAGTCTTGAAACTGTACAAAGACGGTTGGATTTTTTTGCCCCAATTTTCCAAAAAAAAAAAAAAAAAAAAAAAGATTTACTCTTTAAAACAAGAAAAAAATTTGGACGCATAATAGTTTCAAAAATAAGGTACTAAAATAATTGTAAAAAATATATATTTTCACGAAAATGCACAAACTGCCATAATATGTTTCAAGATATTAAAAGCTATGCCCCCTCCCCTCCCCCCCCCCCTTTTTTTTTTTAAAGTGAAGTAGAAAAGATTAGCAAATTAATACGCCTCAAAATAGACATCCAAAACCTAGACAGCAAGCCACCAAATCTGGAAACTCGTCAAAATTTCCTTGCAGATCGCGAAGATGTTTCTTTAGCTTCAGACCACTTTTCTGTAAATTAGCAGAAACATCTGAACCTTTAACACAACTTAAGATTTTATGGTGAGTTCTGTGTGTTCCCTATAGTAAATCACTGGAGAGTGATGTTTGTTGTTTTTTTTTTTTGTATTTTTTTTTTTTCGTATTTCTACGTTAAAGATGAAGAGATAAGTAGATTCTTAGAGATGAGGGAGTTATGGAGATTTCACTATAATGTAGGGAGGAAACGAGTCAGGGGTTTGGAGCGGAGAAAATGCAAAATTAGGTCACAGATGTCACCGACCGTTTCCACCTGGAGCAACCAATCATCTAATGGCATCAGATATTGATAATTAGCCAATAGCTAGACAGGAGTTTGGAGGAAGAACAGAACAAGACGACGCGAAACAGAGAAAAAGGAAGAAAAATCTAACCTAGAGTTGTAATAATTCTCAGCTTTGGATTCTTTTCCGCTATGGTTAAAACCCATATTTTTTCATATTTTTTTTAATGCAGTGAGGAAAAATCAAACATTTTCAATATTTTTTTTAATGCGGTGAGGAAAAAAATGAAATATTTTCAATATTTTTTTAATGCGGTGAGGTAAAATCAAACATTATCAATATTTTTCATCATTGAAATCTCCCTCGGCAAACATAAAAGATTGGAGAAAATTTGAATTATCTTAAAAAAAAACCAAAAAAACAGCAACAACAAAGTTAAACTTTTATATGGTTGTTGTGCATTTTGCAAGAAAGTTATAATTTTCTTCGGCCTGGTTCAGGAACAATTACAAAAAACTGCTGCAGCAAAAATGGTTGAACTAAAGGATATGAGCAAATGTCTGAACATCATCCACATGTACTTTTAGGATATAATTAATAAAAAAAAAACTTGATGAGGAATGAATTTTCTGAAAGAGCAAAACAAAACAAAAAGTCTAGCACGAACAAGAAAACGTAAGGATTTTTCATGGTAATAAGTTGGTTTCATGATATTCATGCAATTACGAAGTGTCTCTAGCTCTAAACAAAATAATAGAAAAAAAAAAAATAAGCATACTTATTATGTACAAATAGATAGATTGAGAAAGAGAAAGAGAAAGAGAGAGAGAGAGAGAGAGAGAGAGAGAGAGAGAGAGAGAGAGAGAGAGAGAGAGAGAGAGAGAGAGAGAGAGAGAGAGAGAGAGAGAGATAGACAGACAGACAGACAGACAGAGAAAAAGTGAAATATAGAGGGGTAAATAGGCAGAAAGATAGAAAAAACGAAATAGAAAAAGAGCGGTAGTCAATAAATAAGCATATGTTTTTTCAGGTAATGAGTTGGTTTCATGTTATTCATGCAATTACGAAGTGTCTTTAAACAAAATAATATAAAAAAATATAAACATACTTATTATGTACAACTAGATAGATTGAGAGAGAGAGAGAGAGAGAGAGAGAGAGAGAGAGAGAGAGAGAGAGAGAGAGAGAGACAGAAACAGAGACAGACAGACAGACAGACAGACAGACAGAAAGACAAGCAGAGAGTCAGAGACAGAAAGACAAACAGAGAGTGAAAGAGAGAGAGAGAGAGAGAGACAGAGACAGAGACAGAGACAGAGAGACAGAGAGACAGAGACAGAGACAGAGACAGAGACAGAGACAGACAGACAGACAGACAGACAGACAGACAGAGAAAGAGAGGTAAATAGGCAGAAAGATAGAAAGAATGAAATAGAAGGAGAGAGCTGGTGAATAAAAAAGCTTATGTTCATGAGGTTATGGAGGGGCAATAAGAATAAAATACTGAAAAAAAAAAATTTGGAATGAATACAAAACTGCTGCATTTAAAAGAAATTACGAAACATTTTTACCCAAATGACATGATCCATTTCAAATGTTAAAATGTTAGTTTAGCTTAAGAGCAATCATAAAATTAATATATAGATCTAATTATGATGCCAAAAAAATATAAATTTCTCGAGTTTTCATGGAAGAAGTCAATCCTCTTTACCACTTACAGTCTCAGCCAATTAAATCACGTTGCTTACAGTTATTGTTTAAGGCTTGCCCGTAATAAATCTATCATTCTTGCCATAAACTCAGAAACAATCATAAAGATGTTCAGTTTATCATATCATCTTGAAAAAAAAAAAGGCATAAATCTTTCTGCTCCATTTGCGTTCGGTCATAACAAATGAACTGTTATGTTTTCAGGCTGAAAAAAAAATTTTTTTTTTCAGAGTTTAGAACTTTGAAAAAAAGATACTTCAGAACATAAAGTGTCTTTATGGCATAATAAATGAAAAGTGAAAGGATGTGACAAATGGAGCCCATTATAATGTCTTATTATCTTTTTATTTTTCTCTATTTTGTTGTTACATTTTTTATTTTATTTTATCTTATTTTCATTGTAATAGGGCACTAAATTTTATATCGAGTTTGACGCAAAGAGAGTTTGAGAAAATATTTTAAAATTTAGAGTTGTTTTTCTCTTATATTACGATATGTTAACATTACGTTATTTTTTAATTTTTTAATTTTTTTTTTTTTTTTGCTTTTATTCCCATTGATGGTATAATATTGTAGGAATCAAACACAAAGAGATGTACTTTGCCGGCTTCCCGTGTATTGTATCAACAACCAATAAAATCGCGATGTTTGTTGCCATACAGTTTTTGTGTCTGCGCGTGTGTGAGGAATTTGTTTTTTCTTTTCTTTTCTTTTCTTTTCTTTTCTAACATCGGAGATAAAGAAAAATATTGGCCTTCCTCCTCATTTGAAGACATAAGCGTCTACTTCCTTGAAGTAGCGAAATATTTTGCAAAAAATGAAAAAAAAAAATAAAAAAAAACTTCCTGGTGATAAGATTTTTCAAACTAGCGTTAATTCCTGAAAAGCAATAATTTGATGAAAACCATCGATTTTTGGCTTATAATTCACACCAAGCAGAACCCCCCCCCTGAAGCCACGTATAAAACCAAAACAAACGAAGCCACCTTGGGAGAGATTACAGGCCAAGTTTTGAGGTCAAACTAAAAAACCGTTATCTGTAGACTGCTGTAAACTGTTACATCATCCGGCAGTACTGGAGGTTTACGATAGTCTGCAGCAGTTGGTTAGCGCCGTCACACCAGATCAGCACGGAAATCTCCCACGTCATCCGGTGCTGTATTCATCCATCTAATTTTTTCTATCAATCAAATTTCCTTCTCATGTATCTGTTTGCTTGTAAGTCTTTAAGGGTGTCTGCTTGTCTTTTGCCCCCTCCTTCCTTTCTTTCTCTCTCCGTCCCTTTCTCTGATACATAATTTACCTCTTTTCCTTTCTGCTCTAATTTTCACGTAATTTCATCTCTAAATTGAAATCTTCTCTCTATCCACCTTTCTTTCTGTCTTCTCTCTCTCTCTCTCTCTCTCTCTCTCTTTCTCCTTCGCCCCCTCCCCTTTTTTCTTGTCTTCCATCTTCTCCCTCTTTCTCTCCAACCTCCTGTCAATTTTTCTAGCCCCTACCTTTCTATAAGTTCCCTTTCCCAACCTCAACTTTATTCGTCCGTAGCAATCTAATTTTTTTCTACTTCCTCGGTATACGTTTACCTCCCTCTCCAAGCATCTCTCCTTCCTTCTCGACTAAACTTAACAAAGAGGAGGGAGAGACTGTGCAGTAAAGCCTGGAGATCAAAGCAAGTGTATCCGTTTTCTGTTCTATTTCCCCGGGGGTATAGACTCTCTCTCTCTCTCTCTCTCTCTCTCTCTGTCTCTGTCTCTGCCTCTCTCTGTCTCTCTCTGCCTCTGACTCTCTCTCTGCTTCTCTCTCTCTCTCTCCCTCTGCCTCTCTCTGTCTCTCTCTCTTTCTGTCTCTGTCTCTCTCTCTGTCTGTCTCTGTCTCTCTCTGTGTGTCTCTCTCTATCTCTGTCTCTGTCTCTCTCTCCAGACATCTTCCACACCATTTGTGTGTCAGCACGTGAGTGCGGGAGTAAGTACCAATGAAATCAAGATCACAGGGAAAGGTTTCTCGTGAGAGAAAGAAGATATCGGAGTTTCCCTCTACACGGGCTGAAAGATGCTTCCAACATTGGGAAAGATTGGGTTACGGCCTACCTGAAATAAATGTTTGTTAGGAAAATTAGAAATTGATTACAAGAAATTAGAGGATTGCAGTCCATGAAGTGGAAAAGAAGATTTCTATACATCTAAAAGCTAGTGAACTGGGTAAAATAACTATTGATTTCTAAACAAGAGTTCACGCACTATGCCTTTACCAATATATATATATATATATATATATATATATATATATATATATATATATAAACATATAATATACATATATATTCTTTAGTATTGCGTAATTTCATTCTAGTGCACAAAATTTTCTTTGATAGCATTAAAGAAACAATCCTTTTTATACGATTTAACCTTGTAAGGATATAATAATATTGGAAAATGTGTTTGATGTTGTTGTTCTTTTTGTTTGTTATGAAAAACACCATATTAGACTTATAATTCGCCTTCACCTGTTTGACTCACAGTGCAGAGTGAAGCAATGATGGACTTAACAACAAGGTACTTTGAGTACAGAGAAAAAAGGGTTAGGCAGAGAGTAAATTTGTTTCCCATGGTCTGTATTCTTGTGTTCCGCCTTAAGACATGACACTAGATTTAAAAAAAAAAGTAAAAAAAGAAAACCAGAGCGGTAAACAAATCATGTCACGGTACCTGAACGTGTGAGCGCGTGGCACATGCTGTGCCTTCAAGTCATGCCGACTCTTGGTTAAATTTTTATCTTTTAAAATTGCTGCGTCTTACTCTCGCAGTTTAAAAAAAAAATGATTTTTGATGTACGTAAGACAGTTTTCATCATATTGAACAAAAGGAATATTAAAAAAGAAAAGATATTCATTTTAAGACGTTCGTTTTTACTGAACGTAGCAGTACTGATCCAGTTGTTGAACACATCCCTAAGATACCAGTAGTCAATATGATGACAACGACAGCCCTAATTAAAGAACGTCTGATGAGAAAAAAAGAACGGATGTCAAGAAGCCGACCATCAACGGTGATCCGACCTGACAGACTGACATATCTTCACTATGAAGTGATTAGCTCGAATGAAATTTGCAGGGGAAAAGAAGAAAAAATAAAGTAGGTGAAATTGATAGAAATGTTGCGAAAGTAGGTCATGATAAATACTGCTACCCAACTGCGAGGGTCTATTATAGAACTCAAATATTTACACAAAAATGAGAGAAAAAAATCGAGTACAAGACAAGTATGGGAAGAATGTTTACATTTAGAAATAGAAATAATCGATTTTTTTTAAATATCGGTTTGTTTTTTTCGGATACAGTGATCGAGAAAATATCGTCATGAAGAGTTGAAGATTTTCAAAAGATTTTCGAAAATGAATGTAGATTTAGAGAATTATAAAAAAAATGGTGGTTTTCTTTCTTTACATAACTAGATTGAGCGAAGAGGAAGAAAAATACTCTCCAATCTTTCGTGTCTTCCAAGTCAATAGCAGAAGATTATGCGGGACTGGGAAGAAGCAAGAGTCGCGATGAAGACTGCTTCTCTAAAGATTGCTTCTCTAAAGATTGCTTCTCTCTCTGTTTGAGTCTTTTCTGTTTTGTCAGACTAATATAGAATGGAGCTACTTTCAGAGTCAGTTTCTTCGCTCAGTTCTTTTCACTTTCTAGAACTTTCTCGATCAAGCATCCGAGTTTATGGAAACTGAAAGAAAAAAACAAAAAAAAACAAAAACAAAAATGGAAGAATTATCTTTTAAAATCTCACCAACTTAGAATTGTTTGACTTTTTAAAAATTAATTCAGTGCCTTGCATGGAAAACTCGGTTAATTAACAGAAATGCCCCTTTATCTGATCAATTTTAACCGCTTAAGTGGAAAGTTCGAGCACCAAGCAGAGCTAGATAAAATGGACGCCGTATCCTAGCGACCCAGATGTGCACCGGTTGTTTACTAGATCTAGGTCTAGTTGTGTGTGGGCTTAAAAATTTAGCTTTGGTTATTTTCTCTTCTCAGAACTTCAATTTCTGTTATCTTTTGATTTCTTAGTCTCGATTTTCTAGCCCTCAAATATTGTGTAAAGTCAGGGAGTCTACAGATCGCTGGCACGTGACGCATCCAAACGGTCCAGTTTATTGGTAGACATTTTGGCTTTGTTGATTTATCCTTAGGGATGTTCATAATGCTTCAAGCCGGTACTTTCTAAATCTTTTGAACGCTCGAAAGAAGCTATTAATAAAGGAAATCAGCTTATTCTGTATTTTCCCAATCTGTTTTAGATTCTTTTAAACGCTTATTAGAAAGCTCTAAACTTTCGCATTGAGTGCATAAAAGTGCACTGCCTTGCGGGAATTCTTAGCCGCGCAGTTAGTTAAACCTACATCATAATGAAATGTTTAAAATATGTAAAGATTTGAATTTCACTAAAATAATTAACTTTTCTTATTCCCTCCAAAAAGTTTCAAAAGTACCTACCCTGCGCATTTTTATTTAAAGACCTACATGTAAATCAATGATGATAAAGATGCTATAAATAGATTTGGATTTTTTTTAAGTTAGATAACTAATATTCTTGTTCCCTATTCGCAGGGTTGTATTACTTACTTTCTGAGATACGCCATATTGACGTATCTTTTAAAGTGTCATGCCAAAGCTTAAAGAGAGAGTAAACATCACACACACATTCAAGAGGATTATGGGTATTTCGAACGTCAAACCATCGCAATATGTATTTTATTCTTTTTTTTCTTTCGTTGAAATCATTGTGCCGTATTCCTACTTTTCCATAATTATGTCCTGTAAAATGCTGTACAGAACAAACACCCGTGTTCGTGCAAGAATCTCAGGAAATATGCCCGAATCTCGTCATTGGTGACTAAGCTTGGTTGCTCACCTTCACACTATTACTATGCTTGATTTGGGTTAGACTGCCGTAAAGCATCAGGTATAACATAGAATAAAAAAAAAATCTACACCAAGCAATGGAAAAACTCAATGAAGATTTGTGGCTTCCCTCTTCACTGTATGGTGCTTTTTTTTAAACATTTTTTTTTTCGTTCTTAAAAGATTCAGCATGTCGAGTGCTGAATAAGATCTACCATACAGACAAACACACTGATTGATCCGACTCAGGTGTGCTGCTGCCAGACGTACAAGCTTCTCCATGGTTCACAACACACACATACATACACACACGAAAAAAAACACACAAACACACAAAAAACAACCCACCAAACCCAAGGCAGGTTTTGCTCTGTTTTCCCCCCTGCCTTGACTCACACATTTTCGCTCATCTTGTGATACCTTATCCTGCACCTCACAGCAAATGATGCAGAAAACTTTTTTTTTTGTTTTGTTTTGTTTTGTTTTTGTTTTTTTCCTGGGATTAGTCTGGTACAGTGGCAAAGCATCTTACACAAGACGTACAT
>JAWDGP010002430.1:110000-132500 GCA_033675545.1 Elysia crispata | reverse complement strand
TGGCCCTTCAGCCTTTATTGGAAAACATTAACCCTTCAGCCTTTATTCAACAACATTGGCCCTTTAGCCTTTATTTAACAACATTAGCCCTTCAGCCTTTATTTAACAATATTAGCTCTTTAGCCTTTATTTAACAACATTAGCCCTTCAGCCTTTATTTAACAACATTAGCTCTTTAGCCTTTGTTTAACAACATTAGCCCTTCAGCCTTTATTTACTAAAATGAACCTTTCAGCTTTTATTTAACAACATTAGCCCTTTTAATCTTTATTTAACAAGGTATTGCGTGGAGGGCAAGACCCTAAGCTTAATACTATCAGCGTCGTAAACGAGCTCTTCAAACAAAATTTTACCAGTTATAGGAATATCTGAATGTTGGAACACTCCTACCTTTTTCTTTCTTTCTTTCTTTCTTTTTCTTTTTAAGCATTGTCCATGTCGTGTAGTATTTTCGGTGTTTAGTGAAATACATGCTATAACGGGTCGTGTTCGGAGAAAAATATTTTCTCCACAAAGTTCACTCACTATGTGGGAGCAATAGTTTGGCGCTTAAAGAATTGAGTGATTTAACTTTAAAAAAAAATAACAGAACAGCAAAAAACCAAACAAAAAAAAACACCACAAAACAACAATAAAAGAACGTCTCTTTCATCAAACGTGCTTTACTTCTCAGAGCATGTAGAGAAGCCTCTTTGATGGAACTGAACTTTTCGTCTTGATTCACATAAAAATTTGGCTACATGGATCTTTCAAATTTTATATATAAGGGACATAGTACCATAAGCAATCAACCCCCCCCCCCCCCGAAAAAAAAAATGGAAATTGAGAACATATTCCAAACGCTTCGCGTCAAAGTGCCTGAGTAACTTAGGAGACTGAAGATCAATTTGAAAAACTTTCCAACAGGACAAGGTAAACGTTCTTTGTTTAAGGTGATACTTAAGTGAACCTCATAATTATCCTCTTGTGACATAGGAAATATCTATTCTTTGCCAATGCCATTAATGACTGCAGACATAATTAAGACAGCCATTTCTCAAATTTGCAACAAATTGTAAGCCTAGATTACCTGGAAGTAATGAAACAATATAAAGATATAGATGATGCCATAATTGTGTTTTAATATCCTTCTGTGATTTATTTTTACATTATTTCGCGTTTTCCTGTTACATTATTTTTTTTTATAAATCCCAAAACCTTAATGTCTCCTTGCAGCCGCGATTTTGGCAATTCTTTAGGTCATGCTGCCTCTTTATATTATCATTACTTCCCCCTCCCCTCTCCCTCCCTCCCTTCCTCCCTTCTCTGAGTCAGCAGAGCTTAAAGGTCTTTAAGATAAAGTTGGACTGATAGAAAACTTTGCTGGGACTCAGTTATCAGAGCTACAGAGACCAGCTGTTCGATGAAATCTGGGGCTCAGAGGGGGGGAGGGGAGGAAGGACCCTATACAGGATGGCGTCAGGTTTGGGTTGGGTACAGAAGATTCCAGATCAGGGCGAGGTGACTCACAGGGGACTCAAATGTTTTTTACTTCGGTTACGGACGTTTGTTATAGGGGAAATCGACTAACGACTGTAGTTTACAAATCTATTTTAAGATCTTTTTTAAACGCATATAGGAAAACATGCGATTCCCGCAAAAAGTGCAAAATGGTGCGCTACCTTGCGGGAATTCATAGCTGCGCAATTATTTAAACCTACATGATAACAAACTTTAAAAAAGATCTATAATTAGGTACATAAATAGCCAACTATTCTCATTAAAATAATGAGGATTTAAAATTTAAAGAATTAATGATTTATGATAATGGAATCGGTAATATCATCGCCCTGAACTACGTTCTAACATTTAATATTCCGTGATTTGGATATAGCATTTAGTGCCAGAGCTTTCGTGAAAAAAAATATTTAAAAAAAAAAAATTATCCACTACGCCACATACAAAATGTGCGTAGTTGTAATCCATTTATGAAGTAAAAAAACTGATAAATCACGAAGGAAACTAAAATACAATTGCGATGAATGGGAGAGCGGATTACCAAGAAGTTTTCGAGCTAAAGAAATGTAATATAAGGCAGCGAAATATAATTGCTTGAGTATAAAGTGTGCGAAAATTTGATGCGGGAAGAAAAAAAAGTAGCCTGAAAGTCCAAAACTTTAACGACATGGCTAATACCACAACAATGATAAGAAGGAAGGGCATAAAAAGTCCATTAAAACGCCCCCCACCCCCCACCCCCCAAAAAAAAAAAAAAAAGAAAAAAAGAAAAAAAAGAAAAAGAAAGAAAAATTCCTTACAATTGCAAGCTACCTTATCGTAAGATTATAAAAGCTGCTTTTAGTTGCCACATGCTGTCTGCTAGGTTAATAGCAATTGCATCGCGACCTTTGGCAATTTGGAAATGTTATTCAACAAAGCTTATTAAGTACCGCTCATTGGTGATTTCGTTTGTTTTTTCTGTCTCATAAGTTCCCTGGTAGCTGTTGGCAGAGAAACAATTTAATCTTTGTTAATACATCTAGAACTACATCCTGCACTCGGTGTTGGAAGTCCGGTTTGGCTTTTAGAAATATAAGAGCTTATTATAACAGCAGTGTTGGGTTCAGGATATTATTATATTCAAACCATCATCATATACTTGGCTGTTTGAGATAGGGTGGTGAGAAAGAGAGAGAGAGAGAGAGAGAGAGAGAGAGAGAGGGAGGGAGAGAGAGAGAGAGAGAGAGAGAGAGAGAGAGAGAGAGAGAGAGAGAGATATTTAGGGGGAGAGAGAAGAATTAGGAGGAGAGAGAGAGAAAATCAGAGGGAGGGGGAAGTGATAGAGTGGTAAATATAAATAGATGGTCAAAGATAGAAAGACAGCATCTATTGACAAGAAGAGGAATCTGAGACAGAGGATAAAGAAAAAAATACACAAAATGAAAGGATAAAGAGAGATAGATACAGAGAAAGACAGTTAGACATAAGAATAGGGATCCAGGCAGAGCTGGAGATGAACGAAGAAAAAGTAAAGACGTTATAAGCGAGTTCGATGTATAAGTACTGCATTCCAAAATAAGAGCTAGGCACGCAGATGCCGGGTACTTTGTAGAGGAGCTCTTCTATTTTGTAGGAATATGTAGAGTACGCATGATCATAAAAGGAAAAAAAAATAAAACGCAACATGTCAAACTAAAATATCAAGATCTATAAAAACTTTCATTTGTATGATCTTTCAAAAGTGTTTCTTTTCTCCGCCATATGTAAGCGTTAAAGTTATAATTTCTTTTTTTTTTTTTTTTTTGGTTTCTTTTTTTTTTCCAATAACATTGCGATTCGTGTATTTATAGAAATGAGAGCATTCCTAGGCCTTATAGACAAACAACTGAAGTAAAATCTTATTACTCTTAAACCTTGACTTGTTTTTCTAGCATATCGATAGAGGTATCAGAGGAAACATCGGTTAGTAAACAAAAGATATCGATATTTTCTCTTACAATAGCTTTTCCAGGTGTTGCTCTATTTTTTCTGTCATATAGCAGTGTCTTGCCATATTGGCAGACAGGATGAAATTATTTTTCTTGTTTTGACATCTCTAAACGGCAGCTTTCCTGGCCACCCGTGACGTAACGTGTCAAACAATGGCCGACAGCACGCCATACGGAGTGCGAAGGGGATCTTTTTTTTTTTGCGTCTTCCGCTCACAAGTTACTTCCGGTTAGGGTGGAGACAGTCAGAAAAGTACACACAGTCTTTTCTTATTCTTTAGAGATGTTTGTTTCTTTACGTGAAATTGTGAAAGAAAAAGATCGGACCTAAAGAGTTAAGGTGGAGAAAATATTGTTAAAAACAAAACAAAACAAAACAAAAACAAACAAACAAACAAACTTTCAAGGCAGTAATTTTTTATTATACCAAAGTGGCTTTTTCGGTGTTTACAATGAGACGTCTATGTGTGTAACGCATTGTACTATAAGTTGATCTATTCATTTCCTCACCCTTTTTTGGTGCGTAACTTTTGACTAGATCTGTGTACATTATCTTATTTAGTTGCATAATGTTTGTATTTCAAGCCTAAGAACTTAGTTTTGTTTATTGAACACAGCCCGCACTTGTATGGTCAAGATTCTTCTCGAATCTCCGACTTAGTTCTAGCATAGTAATGATCTCGTCACCCCTTGTTTACCTTTGTTTTGATTGGTTGCTAATTGCTAATGACGTGTACCGAGAATGTTCTCTTACGATTTATGTAATTCCTTTTCTGGATGATTCGACGGGATTTTGTATAAATAAGAATCGAAATTATGTTTAGTCAGTCAACATCAAGTCTACAGTGAGTGATTATTGAGTCAACCTACAGATATTGTATAGTCTAGCTCTTGTGTTGGATTAAACAGTTTGCAATTGTTACTTGCGGACTTCGGACTTATTTTCTACGGACGAATCGTGTGATTGGCTGTAAATATTTTCAAACCCCTAGACAAACAGAGCCTAACAGATCACCCCCATCATCAAAATCTGTTACAATGTGATAGTTGAGAAAACAATGATTAAAAAACACGGATCGATACTAATTTACAGCGCAAATCTATAATAGCATTAAAAATGAATTAATTCACGATTATTATCGCTTAACGATTACTTTTGTAGTCATGTATGAATATAGAACTGAATTTAAAAAGAAAAAAAAAAAAAAAAAAGAAACCGTTAAAATTCTTCTAACTTGAGAAATCGTTTTGGCTAATTTTTTTGACATGCCATATTCAGTGAACGACCGTTCAAATCTTGATGAGATAACCTGCTTGTCAGGTATGGTGTCTGAAACATGTATATATATATATAAGCGTATTTATAAACTCTCTCTCTCTCTTTCTTTCTTTCTCTCTCTCTCTCTCTCTCTCTCTCTCTCTCTCTCCCTCTCTCTGTCTCCCTCTCTCTTTCCCTCTCTGTCTTTCTGTCTATCTGTCTGTCTCTCTCATCCCTCCCTCAATACATCTATCAAACGATCTATCTATAGCACCTCACCAGGTTGAGCGTCACTCTCTGTCTGTCTGTCTGTCTCTATCATCCCTCCCTCAATACATCTATCAAACGGTCTATCTATAGCACCTCACCAGGTTGAGCGTCACTCTCTCTGTCTGTCTGTCTGTCTGTCTGTCTGTCTGTCTGTCTCTCTTATCCCTCCCTCAATACATCTATCAAACGATCTATCTATAGCACCTCACCAGGTTGCGCGTCACTCTCTGTCTGTCTGTCTGTCTGTCTGTCTGTCTGACTGTCTCTCTTATCCCCCCTCCCTCAATACATCTATCAAACGATCTATCTATAGCACCTCACCAGGTTGAGCGTCACTCTCTGTCTGTCTGTCTGTCTGTCTGTCTGTCTGTCTGTCTGTCTGTCTCTCTTATCCCTCCCTCAATACATCTATCAAACGATCTATCTATAGCACCTCACCAGGTTGAGCGTCACTCTCTGTCTGTCTGTCTGTCTGTCTGTCTGTCTGTCTGTCTGTCTCTCTTATCCCTCCCTCAATACATCTATCAAACGATCTATCTATAGCACCTCACCAGGTTGAGCGTCACTCTCTGTCTGTCTGTCAGTCTGTCTGTCAGTCTGTCTGTCTGTCTGTCTCTCTCATCCCTCCCTCAATACATCTATCAAACGATCTGTCTATAGCACCTCACCAGGTTGCGCGTCACTCTCTGTCTGTCTGTCTGTCTCTCTCCTCCCTCCCTCAATACATCTATCAAACGATCTGTCTATAGCACCTCACCAGGTTGCGCGTCACTCTCTCTCTGTCAGTCTGTCTGTCAGTCTGTCTATCTGTCTGTCTCTCTTATCCCTCCTCCCTCAATACATCTATCAAACGATCTATCTATAGCACCTCACCAGGTTGAGCGTCACTCTCTGTCTGTCTGTCTGTCTGTCTCTCTCTCTTATTCCTCCCTCAATACATCTATCAAACGATCTATCTATAGCACCTCACCAGGTTGAGCGTCACTCTCTGTCTGTCTGTCTGTCTGTCTGTCTATCTGTCTGTCTCTCTTATCCCCCCTCCCTCAATACATCTATCAAACGATCTATCTATAGCACCTCACCAGGTTGAGCGTCACTCTCTGTCTGTCTGTCTGTCTGTCTGTCTGTCTCTCTTATCCCTCCCTCAATACATCTATCAAACGATCTATCTTTAGCACCTCACCAGGTTGAGCGTCACTCTCTGTCTGTCTGTCTGTCTGTCTCTCTTATCCCTCCTCCCTCAATACATCTATCAAACGATCTATCTATAGCACCTCACCAGGTTGAGCGTCACTCTCTGTCTGTCTGTCTGTCTCTCTTATCCCTCCCTCAATACATCTATCAAACGATCTATCTATAGCACCTCACCAGGTTGAGCGTCACTCTCTGTCTGTCTGTCTGTCTGTCTGTCTCTCTCTCTTATCCCTCCCTCAATACACCCATCAAACGATCTATCTATAGCAGCTCACCAGGTTGAGCGTCACTCTCTCTGTCAGTCTCTTTGTCTTTCTGTCTGTCTGTCTGTCTCTCTCATCCCTCCCTCAGTACACCTATCAAACGATCTATCTATAGCACCTCACCAGGTTGAGCGTCACTCTCTGTCTGTCTGTCTCTCTCATCCCTCCCTCAGTACACCTATCAAACGATCTATCTATAGCACCTCACCAGGTTGAGCGTCACTCTCTGTCTGTCTCTCTTATCCCCCCTCCCTCAATACATCTATCAAACGATCTATCTATAGCACCTCACCAGGTTGAGCGTCACTCTCTGTCTGTCTCTCTTATCCTTCCCTCAATACACCCATCAAACGATCTATCTATAGCAGCTCACCAGGTTGAGCGTCACTCTCTCTGTCAGTCTCTTTGTCTGTCTGTCTGTCTGTCTGTCTGTCTCTCTCATCCTTCCCTCAATACACCCATCAAACGATCTATCTATAGCACCTCACCAGGTTGAGCGTCACTCTCTGTCTGTCTCTCTCATCCCTCCCTCAGTACACCTATCAAACGATCTATCTATAGCACCTCACCAGGTTGAGCGTCACTCTCTGTCTCTCTGTCTGTCTCTCTCATCCCTCCCTCAGTACACCTATCAAACGATCTATCTATAGCACCTCACCAGGTTGAGCGTCACTCTCTTGTCTGTCTGTCTGTCTGTCTGTCTCTCTCATCCCTCCCTCAGTACATCTATCAAACGATCTATCTATAGCACCTCACCAGGTTGAGCGTCACTCTCTGTCTGTCTGTCTGTCTCTCTCATCCCTCCCTCAGTACACCTATCAAACGATCTATCTATAGCACCTCACCAGGTTGAGCGTCACTCTCTGTCTGACTGACTGTCTGTCTCTCTCATCCCTCCCTCAGTACACCCATCAAACGATCTATCTATAGCACCTCACCAGGTTGAGCGTCACTCTCTGTCTGTCTGTCTCTCTCATCCCTCCCTCAGTACACCCATCAAACGATCTATCTATAGCACCTCACCAGGTTGAGCGTCACTCTCTGTCTGTCTCTCTCATCCCTCCCTCAGTACACCCATCAAACGATCTATCTATAGCACCTCACCAGGTTGAGCGTCACTCTCTGTCTCTCTCATCCCTCCCTCAGTACACCCATCAAACGATCTATCTATAGCACCTCACCAGGTTGAGCGTCACTCTCTGTCTGTCTCTCTCATCCCTCCCTCAATACATCTATCAAACGATCTATCTATAGCACCTCACCAGGTTGAGCGTCACTCTCTCTGTCAGTCTATCTGTCTGTCTGTCTGTCTGTCTGTCTATTTCTCTTATCCCTCCCTCAGTACACCCATCAAACGATCTATCTATAGCACCTCACCAGGTTGAGCGTCACTCTCTGTCTGTCTGTCTGTCTCTCTCATCCCTCCCTCAGTACATCTATCAAACGATCTATCTATAGCACCTCACCAGGTTGAGCGTCACTCTCTGTCTGTCTGTCAGTCTGTCTGTCAGTCTGTCTGTCGGTCTCTCTTATCCCTACCTCAATACATCTATCAAACGATCTATCTTTAGCACCTCACCAGGTTGAGCGTCACTCTCTGTCTGTCTGTCTGTCTGTCTGTCTGTCTCTCTTATCCCCCCTCCCTCAATACATCTATCAAACGATCTATCTATAGCACCTCACCAGGTTGAGCGTCACTCTCTGTCTGTCTGTCTGTCTGTCTCTCTTATCCCCCCTCCCTCAATACATCTATCAAACGATCTATCTATAGCACCTCACCAGGTTGAGCGTCACTCTCTGTCTGTCTGTCTCTCTCATCCCTCCCTCAATACATCTATCAAACGATCTATCTATAGCACCTCACCAGGTTGAGCGTCACTCTCTCTGTCAGTCTGTCTGTCAGTGTGTCTATCTGACTGTCTCTCTTATCCCCCCTCCCTCAATACATCTATCAAACGATCTATCTATAGCACCTCACCAGGTTGAGCGTCACTCTCTGTCTGACTGTCTGTCTCTCTTATCCCCCCTCCCTCAATACACCCATCAAACGATCTATCTATAGCACCTCACCAGGTTGCGCGTCACTCTCTGTCTGACTGTCTGTCTCTCTTATCCCCCCTCCCTCAATACACCCATCAAACGATCTATCTATAGCACCTCACCAGGTTGAGCGTCACTCTCTGTCTGACTGTCTCTCTCATCCCTCCCTCAGTACACCCATCAAACGATCTATCTATAGCACCTCACCAGGTTGAGCGTCACTCTCTGTCTGTCTGTCTGTCTCTCTTATCCCCCCTCCCTCAATACATCTATCAAACGATCTATCTATAGCACCTCACCAGGTTGAGCGTCACTCTCTGTCTGTCTGTCTGTCTGTCTCTCTCATCCCTCCCTCAATACACCCATCAAACGATCTATCTATAGCACCTCACCAGGTTGAGCGTCACTCTCTGTCTGTCTGTCTGTCTCTCTCATCCCTCCCTCAATACACCTATCAAACGATCTATCTATAGCACCTCACCAGGTTGCGCGTCACTCTCTGTCTGACTGTCTGTCTCTCTCATCCCTCCCTCAGTACACCCATCAAACGATCTATCTATAGCACCTCACCAGGTTGAGCGTCACTCTCTGTCTGTCTGTCTGTCTCTCTTATCCCCCCTCCCTCAGTACACCCATCAAACGATCTATCTATAGCACCTCACCAGGTTGCGCGTCACTCTCTGTCTGTCTGTCTCTCATCCATCAAACGATCTATCTCTAGCACCTCACCAGGTTGAGCGTCGCACCTCACCAGGTTGAGCGTCACAGTTTACAGAAACACCTCAGCACAAACGTTGATCAGCGGGTATTCCCGCAACAGGGAAGGTTAGCCTGGCTACTGTAGAACCCCAGGTCTTCCACTCAACTGAAGCTACACGGAGAGTTTTCCCAGCTTTATTATGGTAATAACGCCCATGCAAAATTAATCATAAGGCACCTGTACTGGGTGTTTAGATAGCTCTACTTAAATAATAATAATCTATTATCTTTGTGACGGGCCAGCTTGATGGCTGATAACAGAAACGTTGAATTCGGAAAAAAAAAAATTAAAAAAAATTAAAGGCATGCCGTTCAAAGGTAGCTCCGTTATAAATTAATGATGAATTTGGTAATTCTGCATCTCTCCTATTCGCAACAAAAGTTGCTTTAAAATTTCATTAGTTAAGCAAAGCAGCGTTTTCGTATAATTGCATATCTAAAGATAAGATTGAGGCATGAAACGTACTTGACGTGTTTCACATTATTCACTTTGATCTTTTCCCTTTTTTTTAACCCTTGTATTTCTAAACTAATTAACGTCGCCTAAGTCGTTCACGAGGTATGATTCGGGGAAAGTCACTTTTCGGTCACATTTCCCACTTCCTAGTCACAATAGAGCAAAGAGGGTCATGCTGAAACACGTTTAACTGAGAATTTTTAGGAACTACGGGAAATCATCAAGTTTTGCACTGCCGAAATAATTATTAAAAGATACTTTTGAACGCCTATTTGAAAGCAATGAAATGGCGCAAAAAGTGCATAAAGGTGCGCAGGCTTTCGGGAATTCATAACTGCGCATTTTGTTTGAAACTTCATGATAATGACTGTTCAACATGATCTATAAATAGATTTGGATTTGACAAAAATGAGCTAATGCTAACAGTTACTTCGTGAAAAGCTAGATTTATATTGGGATGAAGTAAAAGTTGGAGATAACAATATTTGATAGTAGCCGAAATTTTATGAACAGAGGCTGATTATAATAATTTATTTTACCGCCTCTAGTTGTTTTTTCTCAACATATTTCTTCGGGTGTTACCTTGACGTGACACAGATTTCTCTTGGTGGCATCTTGACAAAACATAGATTTCTCCTGGAGTTACCTACACGTGACAAAATTTCTTCTCGAGTCATCTTGGTAAGACATAGATTTCTTCTGGAGTCACCTTCACGTGACAAAAATATTATACGGTGTTACCTCAGCATTACAAACTCATTATTTCGTTGATTCAACACAAAAAGACCTGATTTGAACACAGATCAACTATAATTATTCCAAAGTGAAATCCATCTTTTATATCTGCGTCATTGTGTGTTGCTCTTACTCATTTCTGGTTATACTTGAATTGCGATTTCCGCTTTTCTTTTCACATCGCTTTTTATTGTTGTTGTTTTTTTTTCTTTAAAACATCAAGACATGGCCATACATGACATACTTTAATATCGACTTGTTACGTGGACCATTATTTCAGAATCGCTCTGCAACGTTGCATTAAATTTGCGTATTTTCATTGCTTATCTTGGTGAAGAGGAAAAAATTGCACTCGATACTTAACTCTTTCTAGGTTACTTTACTATACATCATAGACAAGCTGTTTCTTTCGCTAAAAAAAATCCCATAAATCTGTGCATAAGAGAAAAGACAGAACGATTTGAAGCAAAAAATCTCTCTCTCTCTCTCTCTCTCTCTCTCTCTCTCTCTCTCTCTCTCTCTCTCTCTCTCTCTCTCTCTCTCTATCTATCTATCTATCTATCTATCTATCTGTCTCTGTGTCTCCTCCCCCCCTCCCCCCAGAGACACTGTCTATCTCTCCTTCATACAAACAATTTCTCTCATTATCTTATTTTCTCTCTCTCTCCCTTCCTATCTCTCTCTCTCTTTCTGTCTGTCTGTCTGTCTGTCTGTCTGTCTGTCTGTCTGTCTGTCTGTCTCTGTCTGTCTGTCTGTCTCTCTCTCTCTCTCTCTCTCTCTCTCTCTCTCTCTCTCTCTCTCTCTCTCTCTCTCTCTCTCTCTCCCCCTCCTCACACACACACACACATACCTTTTTTTTATTCCTCTTAGCACGTACTTCCCTCCATTGCCTTTTTTTTTTCAATAATTTTTTTTCCTGTAGCAACCAGGCATCAGTGTGAGTCCAGGCCAGAGAGCTTCACCTGGCCCAGGCGCCATGCGCGTGCGCAGAACATCTGTTCACGACCCGGCGATCCCGTAGAGAACAAAAGGGCGGACTCCGAAAATGTCCTATCGGGTTTTTGCGTGTATGCGCGCAGTGTGCGAAAGGTGGGGGAGAGAAAGAAGAGAGAAGAAGAAGAAGAGGAAGCGGAGGAGCCAGGGAGGGGAAGGGGGAGTGGGGAGGGGGAGTAGGGTGAGTGAGTCTTTGCCTGTCTGACTCAACAGATGGAATCCATGACATTTTTGGGAGGATAGAATTCCTGCAGGTTAAGCAGAGCGGTGCGGCTGCAGGGATAGGGATAGTCATAATTTATTGTACAGCATAGTCATGGCTAAAGTCATAGTTAATGTCATGCTAAGGGATCGTCGGATTTTTGTTGTCAAGTTAATGATTCTTAATTAGGGAAAAAAAAAGAAAAACTATAAGATATTCTTTCTTCTCTTTGTTCGCTTTCGTTTTTCTTCTTCTTCTTCTTCTTCTTCTTCTTCTTCTTCTTCTTCTTCTTCTTCTTCTTCTTCTTCTTCTTCTTCTTCTTCTTCTTCTTCTTCTTCTTCTTCTTCTTCTTCTTCTTCTTCTTCTTCTTCTTCTTCTTCTTCTTCTTCTTCTTCTTCTTCTTCTTCTTCTCCTCCTCCTCCTCCTCTTCTTGTTCTTGTTCTTCTTGTTCTTCTTGTTCTTCTTGTTCTTGTTCTCGTTCTTTTTCTCTTTCTTGTACTCTGTCTTTGTCTCTGTCGTCCTCTCTGTTTCTATTTCCCTCTATCTATCTTCAAATTTCTCCTTCTGTTCCATGTCCCACTTTTTTTTTTTAGCTTTTTCTTTACAGATAAAAATTTCCACCTTGTCTGACAAAGCTGTCGGAATGATTTGAACCATTGCTTTATTAAATTCACAATCAATCAACGAATTAATCAATCCATAATTCAATCAACTTCCTGAATTTTCTCAATGCACCATGCTGCATATTGCGATATTTACCAACGTGTTCAGATAACCTACCTCGTTTTTTGTGGATTCTTTCGATGTTTTTTTGTTTGTTTTTTCGTCTTTTTTTTTTGTTTGTTTTTTTCCCTCACACTCCACTTCCTCGCAGTCTTAAAATTCCCGATCTTGAATTCGTATGCCGTGCAAAGAACTTCTAATTATAACTGTGCGCTCACGAAATCCTAGCATGTTATCTAAGTACACCATGATGTTTAGTAAGTAAAGTTATGTTTACACGAAACAATTTTGTAGCTAGCATCACCATACCACAAGTTATCCTGACATTACAAGAAACAATTTGTAGAGCTACGTGCTTACGATGTGCAAAAAGCAGCAAATTTTACAAACTTTACTCCGCCTTTCACAAATGATGCGCCACAAGAATTTCTGATTGTGACGTTAGAGAAATGTGTTGAATGGTGTTGCTTGCTGCAAATTGCTTCTTGTAAACATACCTTTAGGAGAGAAGACAATCTAATTTGCGCCCCATGGGAAAACGGAAAAATCCGTTCAACGCTAAGGCATTGGTGCACGCAATAGATCAGGAAGATGAAATATGTTATAACATGTATAAATATAGTTATGATTTTATATAGATCTATATATATATTTATCAAAGTATACATGGCTGTCTTCTTCAGTCTTTACTTTATTTTCTCTGTGTTCTGTTATTGTGTAAATGCGTGCTACATATAGGGAGCTTGGATAAAGAGATAGATAGAAAGACAAATAAAAAGATAGATAGTTGGATAGAAAGAAATATCGAAACATAGACACATTGATAGATAGACATATAGATAGATAGAGAGATAGATATATAGATGGATAGAGAGAGAGAGATAGATAGATAGATAAACATGTAGTTAGATAGATTAGAGAAAGGACAAAAAGAGAAACATACATTTTTGGCAGAAGGAAGAAAATAAAGGAAAAGAGGGCGAAAATAGGTAAAAGTAAAAATAAAAAGATAAAAAAAATACACCCCCCCCCCCAAAAAAAAAAAAAAAAAACAAAAAAAAAAACCAAAACCAAGATGACAAAAAAATTGATGAATGAAATAAGGTTGAATCTTGCTGATTCAAATTTTTCTCATTATTAACAAAGCAATGTTATTGAGAGATTAAACAATGTACGACGTGATTTTTTTCCACCATATTGTGCGTGTAAGGAAATAAACTTCTATTTCCTTTGGTCTATCCTTTTATCTCCCAGCTCGAACCTTTTATTTCCCTTAGTCTGCCCTTCATCTCCCTTCTATCTCTCTAAGTCTACCCTTTTATCTCCCTAGATCTAACCTATCTCCCTGTATCTAACCTTCTATCTCTTTAGGTCTACCCTTCTATCTCTCTAAGTCTACCCTTTTATCTCCCTAGATCTAACCTATCTCCCTATATCTAACCTTCTATCTCTTTAGGTCTACCCTTCTATCTCTCTAAGTCTACCCTTTTATCTCCCTAGATCTAACCTATCTCCCTATATCTAACCTTCTATCTCTTTAGGTCTACCCTTCTATCTCTCTAAGTCTACCCTTTTATCTCCCTAGATCTAACCTATCTCCCTATATCTAACCTTCTGTCTCTTTAGGTCTACCCTTCTATCTCTCTAAGTCTACCCTTTTATCTCCCTAGATCTAACCTATCTCCCTATATCTAACCTTCTATCTCTTTAGGTCTACCCTTCTATCTCTCTAAGTCTACCCTTTTATCTCCCTAGATCTAACCTATCTCCCTATATCTAACCTTCTATCTCTTTAGGTCTACCCTTCTATCTCTCTAAGTCTACCCTTTTATCTCCCTAGATCTAACCTATCTATCTCCCTGTATCTAACCTTCTATCTCTCTGGCTCTACCCTTCTATCTCTCTAAGTCTACCCTTTTATCTCCCTAGATCTAACCTATCTCCCTATATCTAACCTTCTATCTCTTTAGGTCTACCCTTCTATCTCTCTAAGTCTACCCTTTTATCTCCCTAGATCTAACCTATCTCCCTATATCTAACCTTCTGTCTCTTTAGGTCTACCCTTCTATCTCTCTGGCTCTACCCTTCTATCTCTCTAGGTCTACCCTTTTATCTCTCTAGGTCTAACCTTCTATCTCTCTGGCTCTACCCTTCTATCTCTCTGGCTCTACCCTTCTATCTCTCTGGCTCTACCCTTCTTTCTCTCTAGGTCTAACCTTCTATCTTCTTTGTTCTACCCTTCTATCTCTCTAGGTCTAACCTTCTATCTCTCTGGCTCTACCCTTCTACCTCTCTAGGTCTAACCTTCGATCTCTCTAGATCTAACATGTCTCCCTGTATCTAACCTTCTATCTCCTTTGATCTAACCTTCTATCTCTTTAGGTCTACCCTTCTATCTCTCTGGCTCTACCCTTCTATCTCTCTAGGTCTAACCTTCTATCTCCTTTGATCTACCCTTCTATCTCTCTAGGTCTAACCTTCTATCTCCTTTGATCTACCCTTCCATCTCCCTGTATCTAACCCTCCATATCCCTATATCTAGGGAGGTGTGACCACTTTGTCTAATAAGTTATGTGAAATAATATTGATTGCAAAGAAAGAAAATTAAACGCATAAGTTACAGTAGCTGAATCAAGAAATATCCTGTTCTTTCCTTCTTAATTTCGTATTTTGTTTCCAATTTTTTTATATATAGTTTCGTACCTTTTTGACAATTGTTTCTTACTTAAAATCTGTGATTCATTTTTTTTCCCTAGCTAGTGTCCCTCCCCTCTCGCCCCTCGCCCTTCTTTCCTCACGTGTGTCCAAGTTAAATCCATACCTCCATCTTTCCTTTTGACCTTACTGCCTTCATCTTTCCATCCGTTTTACTCTTATGTTGTTGTTTTTTTTTTTGTTTGTTTTTTTTGGCATTTTACCATCACACCACCTTTCTTTTATTTTTTTTTATAATTTGTCTCCACTGTTATTTTGTCTATCCTTTTAGCCTCTCATGACATCTATTCATTTCCATCTTCCGTATTCCTCTTACATGTTCTCTCTTTCCTGGGTGCGTTCATTCCTTCCCATTATAAAATCGATGCATCTCTCAGCCGGTCTTTTCTTTCAGCGATTTCTGTGACATGTGCGCAGTTTCCATTGAGGTTTGGCTCCTATCCGTGCTTATTATGAAATTTCTTCCATCCTTTCTATCACCCTCTTTCTCTCTATTCCTCCTTGCCCTGATCTGTCTATCCATCTTGCGGCGGGACTGATCTGCATTACAGTGGGTGTTGAACAGAAGGGGTTGGCCGTGGGTTGGCCATGGGTTGGCCCTCTGCTGACAGGTTGACAGGCTGAACTCCTAGCCTCTCCAGGGTCAGGAGAAAAGACTATCATTCGCCCGTCTCAGCAACAGTACTGTGCTGGGTTTTAGACACAGTTTTATACACACTCTGGGGGTATTGGATTATTTTGTACTCTTAGTTCCTTTAATAGTCCTTTCCTTTCGATAATACTCTTAGTCGATTTTGTTGGAAGTAACCTATGGATAGATTTAAAGGTTCTATCCGCCCTGTTTTGTTAGGTGCTCCGGTGGAAATGTTTTGTCCTTTTTTTTCATAATTTGATAACTGATATTATAGTTTTGTTGTTGTAGTTGTTGTTGTTGTTATTGACGTTGCTGTTTTTGTTGTTGTAGTGGTGGTGTTGTTGTTATCGATAATCTGTTATCGCTAGAATCCAGTTTATTCTCATTGTGTCGCAAGTGAAGTTCTTTTTATTTGGATTGGATTTTAAAATATATTTCTAATCAGCCTATCATTCTTTTTCTTCAGTATTAGCACTGAGGAGATAGAGTTAGATAGACAGAGGAAGACTGAGATAGAAAGAGCGAAAGAGAGAAAAGTGATAGAGATAGATAGAGGGGCAAAAAGGTAGAGGCAGAGAAAATAAATAAATAAAAGATCTTATCTAAGAAAGTGAAACTTGAACTTCTACGGAAATCAAGGTAAGGAATGTAATAAAAAAAATAATATCAAACACTATTTTTAACCTCAGCAGGCACCGTTAGTGTTCAAAACTATAGAATGGAGAACTAAATACTTGTTTTAAAATCAATTGTCAATTTTTATCAGTTTTCCATAATAAGAACGAAAAAAAGGAAAAAAGAAATTGTAAATAGTTGCTAGAATATCTATTTCCGTATCCGTAAAAGAAGGAAAAGAATGCTGTCTAAAGCTGTCATTTCCAGCAAGACAGCAGTGCTATAAAAAAAAAATGAAAAAATTGAATCAAAATGTATGGTGAAATCCAGAAAGCATGAGTTTTTTAAAATAAAGGAATCACACTCAAAGAAATACGTGCATTAGAGAGCAAGAGAGGTGTTATAAAAAACAACAAGAGACAAACAAAGGAATTTTAGAGAATCTATATGGACAATAAATGCAGATTCTTGAATTTTGAGCAGAAATGCAAGATTAATCTATACTTGATACGAAAAAAAAAAACAAAAAAAAAACCAATAACAAAAGGGAGAAGTGGTTTAGGGCGAACAAAGTTATAGATGTATGAGCAAACAAAAATCTTTTTGAAAAGTGTTTATTATTCTATCATTGAAACACTTTCTTCTCTTCCTACATTTAAAACTATTTCGTTCATTTCCATTATCACTTTTGCTTGTTACACTTTCTTCTCTTCCTACATTTAAAACTATTTCGTTCATTTCCATTATCACCTTGCTTGTTACACTTTCATCCCTTATGTCGTTCATTTCCATTATCACCTTGCTTGTTACACTTTCTTCTCTTCCTACATTTAAAACTATTTCGTTCATTTCCATTATCACCTTGCTTGTTACACTTTCTTCTCTTCCTACATTTAAAACTATGTCGTTCATTTCCATTATCACCTTGCTTGTTACACTTTCAATCTTTATGTCGTTCTTTTTCGGTGTACTTTATTTTTCCTTCACCACCTATAGACTCTGTCATTATGGTATCAGTGTAACACTTTCTTCTCTTCTTCAATATAAAAATTTTTCGTTCATTCTCCTCACCAACTTTCTTTTTACACTTTTACCCCTTATATCGCACTTCTCCTATATAATTTAATTTTTTTTTTAAATTTGTTGTTGTTGTTTTTGCTATTTCCACCTAAAGGCTGTCATTATCCAACAGTGAAACATTTTCACCTCTCCCTCAATTTAAAAATATTTCGTTTACTCTCCCCACCAACTTTCTAGTTACACTTTTACCCTCTATGTCGCACATTTCCTGTGTATTTTTTATATTTTTGTTGATGTAAATTTTGTTCCCCCCCCTATTTCGCTCACTCATCCTTTCAACTTTCTTGTTACACTTTAGTACTATATGTCGCTCCATTTTATATTTTTTGTTGTCGGTGCTGTTTTTTTGTTTTGTTTTTGTTTTTGTTGTTTTTTTCCCCCTCCCCGCTAGACTGTGTCCAGGCAATTCCTGGCCCATTCATCACTGACCCAGTTCCTGCTGTTCCGCGTCCTGAACTAAAACCCCGTCCATCAGCGGTACCGGTACTGTATCCGGTTCTTGTCCCGAGTACCTCAATGGTCTCGACTCTTCTGGGTCGAATACGTTAATATACCCGTAATCGAGCAATCGATTACTAGTAACTGTTAATAGCGTTTTTTTAATATTTCTCAACGCTGAGTTCGGATTCGATTACGAAATTTTATCGGATGGAAAAACAAATGTAAATAAAAAATTCTGACTAACATTTATTTTAAGGCAGCACTAATAATAAAAAAAAAAAAAATTCTTTAACGGGGTTTCAAAAGAAGAAAATGAGAAGGTCATGGTTCGATCAAGAAAGGAGATTTTTGTCGAAAACTTGAGTTCAATATATCTCGTTCTTTCCTCGTTCTCAACAATTAGTAGTTCGCACTTTAACCACAGACATTCCTTAATGCCAAAATGGGTGAAAACAAAACTATTTAAGAGAGAGAGAGAGAGAGAGAGAGAGAGAGAGAGAGAGAGAGAGAGAGAGATACATAGAGAGATAGAGAGTAAGAGACAGACAGAGAGAGTGAGTGAGAGAAAGAGAGAGAGAGACAAAGAGACAGAGAGAGACACACACAGAGACAGAGAGAGAGACAGGGAGTAGGAGATAGACGGAGAGATTGAGTGAGTGTGAGAGAGAGAGAGAGAGAAAGAGAGAGAGAAAAAGAGACAGAGAGAGACAGAGAGTAAGAGACAGGGAGAGAGACACACACACACGGAGACAGAGACAGAGAGTGAAGGAAAGAATAAGAGCCAGGAAAACTGAGATAAAAAATAGATAGGCAAACAGTAGAGTGAAGGAAAATAAAGAGACAGTAAAAAAAAAATTAAAAAAAAACCCAGAAAGTTACAGAGGACGACTAACAGGTATACAAGCAGACAGACAAGTCAGACAAACAGTCGAAGAGGCTGACAGACAGGGACTTCAGCACGATCGTAGCACTCCAAGAAGTCCAGAAGGACTTGTCTAGGGAGGAATGAACAAGAAACAAGCACTGGACAGTCTCACATGTCCTTGACTGACCTAAAGTGACCGTCTTACTTGATCTAGAAACTTCCATTTCATGGGAAGTGGAGCCCTGGCAAGGCTAAAAATGTTTTTTGAAAAAACCACAAATTCTGTGGGAAAACTTGAGAATTAGTAAAAGTACAAGTGAGAAATTAGAAATTTAAACGAGTCCTTAGACGAAAAATAGACTAGTGAGGGAGAAGAAGAAGAAGAAGAGAAAGAAGAAGAAGAAGAAGAAGAAGAAGAAGAAGAAGAAGAAGAAGAAGAAGAAGAAGAAGAAGAAGAAGAAGAAGAAGACGAGGAAGAGGAAGAGGAAGAGGAAGAGGAAGAAGAAGAAGAAGAAGAAGAAGAAGAAGAAGAAGAAGAAGAAGAAGAAGAAGAAGAAGAAGATGAAGAGGAAGAGGAAGAAGAAGAAGAAGAAGAAGAAGAAGAAGAAGAAGAAGAAGAAGAAGAAGAAGTACAAGAACAAGAAGACGAAGAAGAAGAACAAGAAGAAGAAGAAGAAGAAGAAGAAGAAGAAGAAGAAGAAGAAGAAGAAGAAGAAGAAGAAGAAGAAGAAGAAGAAGAAGAAGAAGAAGAAGAAGAAGAAGAAGAAGAAGAAGAAGAAGAAGAAGAAGAAGAAGAAGAAGAAGAAGAAGAAGTACAAGAACAAAAAGAACAAGTACAAGAACAAGAACAAGAAGAACAAGAACAAGAACAAAAACAAAATAAAAAAGAACAAGAAAAACAAGAAGAAAGTGCGAGAAAAGGAACAAAAAGAAGAAGAAGACCTTTCAGAATTATGTATAACTTCCTCACCCACTAGATCTAGAGTTTCCTTCAACGTATATCATGGCTACATCAACCAATTGCTGGTGTTGGCTTATCTATCGAACCAGCCCCATCTAGAGCCTCACGGATATCACAAGTCCCCGCATCTGATTCTTCAGATAACGTAGGGAAAAAAATAAAATTTCTTTCAAATTTTAATCAATAATTCGAGAACTTCAAGTGTATTTAAACTTAATCTTTTTTTTAAAAAAAATCAGCATTCTATTTCTGGCACGCGCTATTCACCGCTGTGTGTCTATAGCACACAATCTGATATCACAGATGCCATCTTTAGTTAAGAATTTCGTAACAAGCGTTACTTCCCTTTTCAAATTAATTTTTAAAGTGCACAGTTTGGAAATCGATAGAAGGAAAAGAAAAAGAAAAAAAAAAAGAAACGAAGATAAGAGAAAAGAAAGAAAATCAAACAACGGACGAGCAAGATGCATTGTTGTCTTTATTCAGACCAGGTCGGTGAATAGCCGCAGCAGACGTAACAATCAAGGGGCAATCACTCTCAATCTGATGTTTCGCTTTTGTTGTCGATTCTAGCCTTCTGCCAGCTTTTGTCTTTCCTCAAAAAAAAAAAAACATAAAAAGTTTGATGAAATTATAATAGAGAGAGTATTGTTCAGCGTGGTTTTGAAGGACATTGAAATTTGTGAGAGGGGGGGATAGAGAGAGAGAGAGAGAGAGAGAGAGAGAGAGAGAGAGAGAGAGAGAGAGAGAGAGAGAGAGAGAGAGAGAGAGAGAGAGAGAAAGAGAGAAAGAGAGATCGGGAAATTTGTGAGAAGGGATGATAAAAAGAGAGAGAGAGAGAGAGAGAGAGAGAGAGAGAGAGAGAGAGAGAGAGAGAGAGAGAGAGAGAGAGAGAGAGAGAGAGAGAGAGAGAGAGAGACAGAGAGACAGAGACAGAAAGAGAGAGAGGGAAAAATAAAGCTGAATTTCCCCTACTAAAAAGGAGTAAAACTGCCTGAAAGGCAAGCAAATGTGCATGTACGATAAGACAAATAGTGAACACAGAAAATACAGATCAACAACAGGCAGACATGCACCGAAAGTCTTGATCAATAGAGAAAGCGGCAACAGATTAAATAGACCTTGAATCTAGCGAGTGGAATTTAGGGAAAAAATTGTAGATAAAAAGAGAAAACAAAGAAATTGCAATAGATAATTGAGGAGAATGAAGAATTCCATTAAATTCTCTATTTCAGATTCTATTTTGTATTTTCCCCTTTATTCTATATATATATATATATATACATTATTTTATCTGTAATGTCAAGTTTCTTTTTTAACGGGATAAACACTTTAAAAGAAATGGAAAACAAGACCATAAGGTAGGAAATAGCTTCACTTCACCGACTTCTTTTTTCACCTTTCACTTAAGAGATTCAGCTTTCGACAGGTTTGTGTCTACACCAGAACACATCTCTGGGAATATTACTAATCTTCAAGACAAGTTTGCTTTACAGACGTCAAAACTCTGTATTTATCGATAGGTTTGTGTCTACATCAGAACACACCTCGCAGAATATTACTAATCTTCAAGACAGGTTGACTTTACAGGCATCAAAACCTTGTATTTATCGACAGGTTTGTGTCTACACCAGAACACACCTCTCGGAATATTACTAATCTTCAAGACAGCTTGACTTTACAGGCATCAAAACTTTGTATTTATCGATAGGTTTGTGTCTACACAAGAACACACCTCTCGGAATATTATTAATCTTCAAGACAAGTTGGCTTTATAGATGTCAAAACTCTGTATTTATCGATAGGTTTGTGTCTACACCAGAACACACCTCTCGGAATATTACTAATCTTCAAGACAAGTTTGCTTTACAGACGTCAAAACTCTGTATTTATCGATAGGTTTGTGTCTACATCAGAACACACCTCGCAGAATGTAACTAATCTTCAAGACAGGTTGACTTTACAACGTCAAAACTTTGTAACTATAGATATGTATGTGTTCACACCAGATCAGAACACACCTCTTGGAATATTACTAATCTTCAAGTAGATTGACTTTACAGACGTCAAAACTTTGTAGCTATCGATAGGTTTGTGTCTACACGAGAACACACCTCTCTGAATATTACTAATCTTCAAGACAGATTGACTTCACGGACGTCAAACTGTGTAAAACGCCAGATCAAAGCGCGCAAAACGCAACGAGTTAGTACCGGTAGTAGAGAGAGCGGGAAAAGAAAGGAAAGATAACTCTAAGGTGTTAGAACCTCGCAGCAGAAGTCTGTGCTACTAACAGCAGCAGCAGGCGACGGTGGACCATCCCAGGCCTGCGACTGAACGCCTGGACTCACGAGGGGCAGACGTCGCGAGGGAGGCTTCAACTGCAGGACTTCCGGTGAAGGCTCGCTCGGCGCGAGGCGGTTGCGAGGTTCGGCTGCTCGGCAGTTGTGGGTTGCTCTAGCCGTCGAGGAGGTTTCGCGCTATTCCAGGCTCTCACAGTCTGTAAACAGATAGTAGGTTTTGTTTTGGTTTGTTCATAGTAGTTTTTTTTTTTTTTTGGTGATAGACAGATTGTGGAAACTGTGTAACTGTGTCAGTAACTACTTTGAATTTAAAGAGAAGATTCATATTTGAATTCTAGCCTAACAATAATATGAATGTTACTTTAAGCGGGTTTAGACCCATCATTTAGATTAAGAACTTTTGTGAAGCGTGTTTGTTTCCCGACGTGGACAAAAAAAGTTCTTGTGAAGTAGTTTTTCTGTTAGGTTTTTTTCTTCCATTTTTCTTTTCATTCAAGAAGTTACAGATGTAAGATCTATGGTTCT
>JAWDGP010002430.1:82500-105000 GCA_033675545.1 Elysia crispata | reverse complement strand
TAGATAGACAGAAGGATAAGAAAATCTACACAATCGTACATGCATGTCGGGAAAAAAACAGAATGAGTTGAAAAAGAAAATGAAAAAGCATGCAGATAAAATTGATCACAAATTATTCTTTACAAGCTAAGTGGATAGATATGATTATGGAAATTGAGGTGGATGAATATGTGGACAAATAATTTCATTGATTGATTATTAGATCAGCAGATTGTCCTGTTTACACATGCGCAAATATAATCTTTTTTATTTCTATTCCTGTTTGTCAATATCTTCAACGAAACACACATCTCTCTCTAAATATATATATCCCTTTATATCGTTCTCTTCACATTATACGCCCCCCCCCCCCTCTCTCTCTCTCTCTCTCTCTCTCTCTCTCTCTCTCTCTCTCTCTCTCTCTCTCTCTCTCTATCTATCTATCTATCTATCTATCTATCTATCTATCTATCTATCTATCTATCTATCTATCTATCTATCTATTTATCTATCCATCTATCTATCTATCTATCTATCTATCTATCTATCTATCTATCTATCTATCTATCTATCTATCTATCTATCTATATACCTATTTATCTATCCATCTATCTATCTATCTATCTATCTATCTACCTACCTATCTATCTATACTTTTATCTACCCATCTATCTATCCCTCAGTCTCATTCTGAAAGAAAAACCCACAACAAACCAGTTGACAATCAGATGAACACATTAACCTCATCAAAAGCTCTCTCTTCCCCTCTTTCCTCCCTTCTCTCTCTCTCTCTCTTCCCCTCTTTCCTCCCTTCTCTCTCTCTCTTCCCCTCTTTCCTCCCTTCTCTCTCTCTCTCTCTCTCTCTCTCTTCCCCTCTTTCCTCCCTTCTCTCTCTCTCTTCCCCTCTTTCCTCCCTTCTCTCTCTCTCTCTCTCTCTCTCTCTCTCTCTCTCTCTCTCTCTCTCTCTCTCTCTCTCTCTTCCCCTCTTTCCTCCCTTCTCTCTCTCTCTCTCTCTCTCTCTCTCTCTTCCCCTCTTTCCTCCCTTCTCTCTCTCTCTCTCTCTCTCTCTCTCTCTCTCTCTCTCTCTCTCTCTCTCTCTCTCTCTCTCTCTCTCTCTCTCTCTCTCTCTCTCTCTCTCTCTCTCTCTCTCTCCCTCGCTCCTAAACAACCGAAGCGATTTATGGGGTTTTTTTTTTAATTTTTTTTCTAGGTCTTCTTTATTATTCCATTCGAACCTTTTTTCTTCCTGTCTCTCATTTTTTTTATTTATTCTTTTTTCCCCCTCCTTGATTTTCTCTCTGATTCCGAATCATACTTTGGTTCACGCGGACCTCCCATTGATTTGGTTTTGGGCCACTGGGTGATGTTTGGAATCTCAGACTAAGTCTTGTTTCTCCCATTCATTTCTCCGGAATTTTTTCTTTTTTTTTTAGGGATGCAAGCAAAGAATAAATAAAGTGAGGAATAATATATAGAAGGCCATGACAGGAATAGGAGAGGGAAGAAAAAATATCAAAGTCTTAGAGAATGAATGGGATATATGCACGAAAGAGGAAAGATAAGGGAAGAGGGAGAAAACAAGACAGGAAAAGAAAAAAAAGGCATGAATGAAGTACGTGACAAAACGAAAGAAAAAAGAAAAAAAAAAAGAAAAGAAAGAAAACGTTCAGAGTGAAAGGTAAACACAAGAAGAAGAGGTCTGAATAGGATTATAAACGAGACACACATGAGAGTGAAAGAAAGAAATATGTGGCCGACGAAATTCGTGAGAGAAAGGGATGTAATGAAGATGGGAGGAAGAAAAAAGAGGGAGGGGGGTGGGGGGAGGTGTGAGATGCAGAGTGAGCGGTAGAGGGAAGTTTCAAGCTCAGGCAGACTGAGCCAGACAAATGCAGAGACAGAATCACTCAGTGACAAGCGCAAAAGGAAATAATGAGGAGGGTTTTTTTTTTATTTTTTTTTTTTAAAAGATTTGGACGGTTGTGGTGGTTTATTGGGAGGGGGGGGGGGGGGAGGGGGGGAAGGGGTGAAATGATATGGGAGGCAAGATAAAGATATGATCCTGGAGGACGTCTGAAGAGGCTACAAAAATTATATAGTGATCAGCATCAAGAGAGAGAGAGAGAGAGAGAGAGAGAGAGAGAGAGAGAGAGAGAGAGAGAGAGAGAGAGAGAGAGAGAGAGAGAGAGAGAGAGAGAGAGAAAGAGATAGGGAGAGATATAAATATAGATAAACAGATAGCTAGATAGACGGAAAAAAGGACCAGAGACAGCTACAGAGACATACAGACAGGTAAGTCAGACAGGCAGACACGCAAACGAACTTACAGACAGACTAATAATCTGAGAATAAGAAAAGAGAGTCGATATTGCGAACGTAAATAAATAAAAAAAGAAAGAGAGACAGACAGAGAAAGAGGGAGAGAGAGAGGGAAAGAGACAGAGAAAGAGAGAGAGAGAGGCAGAGAGAGAGAAAGAGAGAGAGAGAGAGGGAAAGAGACAGAGAGAGAGAAAGAGAGAGAGGGGAAGAGAGAGAGAGAGAGAGAGAGACAAAGACAGAGAGAGACAGAGACAGAGAGAAAGAGAGAGACAGAGACAGAGAAAGAGACAGAGAGAGAGAGAAAGAGAGAGAGAGAGAAAGAGAGAGAGAGAGAGGGAGAGAGATACAGACGGACAGACGCACAGACTCAGAGACTCGTCAATAGAGAAACGAAGCAAAATATTAATATTTGAGACAGCAGTAATGATTTCTATATGGAATATTGGATTTGTGGAATTCCCTAGCCCTCTTCAGAAGGATTTTATAGATATTGTTTGTCGATTTTTCCTTTCTATTTTTTTCCTCTTTATTTGTAAAAATGTCCTGTCTGCAGATTCTAAAGAAGACTCCCCCCAAAAAAAATGAATTGGAATCGTAAATCCGAGAAATGAGTATGGGGATATCTTCGAGAGGCAAATTGTGCCACAGTTTTCATTTTAAAGACGGGTTTGAGAAAAATTAAAAAGTCTGTCTGTAGCAGTTTTAACTTGCTTCTTTTTCTGGGGCCCAGACTGAGATTGTGTCAGAGGAAAAAAAAAATTTATTTATTCATTCATTCACTGGTGCAGAGCACTTGCAAATTTTTCCAGGAAAAAAATATTTTATTTTATTTATTGCCTGTCAGTGAGTGGGATTATTTCCTCATTTAGACAGTCATGCTGTCTATCTTTATGTTTATGTGTTTGAAACTCTCTCTCTCTCTCTCTCTCTCTCTCTCTCTCTCTCTCTCTCTCTCTCTCTCTCTCTCTCTCTCTCTCTCTCTCTCTCTCTTTTCATAAAAAAATGTTATCGTGTCTCTATTGAAAGTTTCCTTTTCACTAAGAAAAGTTCCATTTCAAAAAAAGGTTTTTTAATTTATTTTTTCAATATGATTTCGGAGCGAGTTATTACACAAACTCTAATCCTTTCTTCCTGGACTACACGGTGCTTTTTCCGTCGGTTTTTTTTTTTTTTTTTTTCAACCTGAAAAGTTAAATTTTGCAATATATTTGGATATCGGCTAAAGATGAACTATTTTTCAACCACCCTACCTCCCCCCCCCCACACACACACACACTCACCGACCCAAACGTTGACTACGCAAAAGCAAATTCTATCTAATATTCCATTCCCCCCCCCCTTCCCTTCCCCACATTTCCTCAACTTTTCCTCCTCCTCCCTCCACTGTGTTCAATATTCATCCAGAATTGTCTTCAAGAACAGGAATATTGATGCCAAATAAATAAATTTAAGGTAGACAAATAATATTCTGACGTTTCTCCAAAAAAAAAAAAATTTTTTTTTTTCCAGTAGGAATTGGAACATAATTTTTGTTCTTTGTTTTGATCTGGGGTAAAAAAAAAAAAAATTAAAAAAAAAAGAACCTAGGGTCGCCCAAATCGCTTTATCTGAGTTAGGCTTATCGGGGAATCCTGAGGATTATACGGCACTTGCCTGGTGATCTACAAACATCTCTCTCTTTCTCTGTCTCTCTCTCTCTTTCTCTTCTCTCTCTCTTTCTCCCTCTATCTCTCTCTCTTTCTCTGTCTCTGTCTCTTTCTCTCTCTCTTTCTCCCTCTCTCTCCCTCCACCTCTATCTGTCTCTCTCTCCCTCCACCTCCATCTCTCTCTCCCTCACTCCATCTTTGTCTTCCTCCATCTCTCTCTCTCTCTCTCTCTCTCTCTCTCTCTCTCCCTCTATCTATCCCTCTCTCCATCTCTCTCTCCCTCCACCTCTATCTCTCTCTCTTCTTCCATCTTTAACTTCCTCCATCTCTCTCTCTCTCTCTCTCTCTCTCTCTCTCTTTCTCCCTCTATCTATCCCTCCCTCCATCTCTCTCTCCCTCCACCTCTATCTCTCTCTCTCTCTCTTCTTCCATCTTTAACTTCCTCCATCTCTCTCTCTCTCTCTCTCTCCCTCTCTCTCTCCCTCTCCCTCCACCTCTATCTCTCTCTCTCTTCTTCCATCTTTAACTTCCTCCATCTCTCTCTCTCTCTCTCTCTCTCTCTCTCTCTCTCTCTCCCTCTTCCTCCATCTCTCTCTCTGTCTCTCTGTCTCTCTCTCTCTCTCTCTCTCTCTCTCTCTCCCTCTCCCTCCATCTCTCTCTAATCTCCAAATGTCTCGCTCCTCCCTCGACCTAAATCCGCACAAAGAAAACGAAACAAAATTTCGTTTGTTCAGTTGCAGCCAAAGATGTTTGTAGCAATTGAAGACGTTTACGGTTTTCAGAGCACATCATAGGTCGACATCCAAAAAAAAGAGATTTTTTTTAACATAAAAAAAATTTTAAATTCTTAACTTTTTGCCGCATTTTCTTAACTTTTTCTAATTCTAACAGGAACAAACAAAAACAATAACAATCATTAAGTAAACAATATGAAACTTGAGTCATGAGACTAGAAAATTTTCCAGGTTCCGTATTTTCCCCATAATGTAAGGATTTTCCAGGATTTCCTATACCGCTGAGCCCTAAGTCGGGAAAAAAATTTTTTTTTATTATTTTTTTAATTTTTGGATGGTTCCAGGATTCCTGTGGTGAGGAAGTAGATTGAAATGCGCTTTCATGTCTTCTTCTGTTTTTTTTTTTGTTTTTTTTTTATAAAATAAGCTTTACTGAAAACGCTAGAAATTCGAAATACAATAAATATAATAAAAGCCGTAATGTCTTGTTTTATGTGATCATAAGGAGATCTTACCAATTCCTCCCCCACGGGAATAAAGTTGATCGCGACTTTTTGAGGTCAAGCTCAAATCTTTTTTTAAAAGAGGCTTTAGAATCATGGGATACCCATTTACATTCGAAAAGAATTTTACGTTTAAATACCGCAATATTTTTAGACTTTTTTTTTTTTTTTTGGATAAAAGGTTTTTAATAATAATAAAAAAAACAAATCCTCAAAAACTCAACTTAACTTCGGTCGAATCTAAGAAGACTTAGCTCGTGTAATCCAGAGAAACGATATAACAACATTAGGAAGGCTTGACTGTCTTAGCTTAAAGATTTATTCCAACCGAAACTTTTATACAATCTCTTTTAAATTTTGGGAAAACCGAGCAAAGAATAAGAATCTTTCACTGTGTCAGAGACTGTTTGACCAGTCTAAAGTGTGCAATTCTTGTGGTTTTTATAAAAAAAAAATATTTTTTTTAAATCTTTTATCCCTATAAACTGATACGGGAAAATCCGCAACGAGAAATTAGTTTTCAATTAAAAAAAAAAAAAGTAAGTGTTAGAAAATTCCTCCGTTCTGAAGCTATTTACGTGAGCTCCAAGCAAACTGGCGATTTATCGAGCATTTAAATGTCACATTTACTTGATTATGGCATTTGGAGAACAAAACAAAAAACATATTGCAGGCGGATTTTGTTTCTACACAAACAAGATAAAGAAATTTTAAGAGCTGAAAATTTCCAAAGAAAAGAAAAAATTCTCTCGTGACAAAGCTCATAAGCTTTTCATATGTTTTCTTTTTAGAAGTGAAATACTGCAGACCGTTTTAGTGATACTGATTAAAATAATATAAACAACAAGAACAGCATCAACAAAAACAACACCACCACCAGCACCACCAGCACCAACAACAAAAACAACACCAACAAATTGAAAACAAATATTCTTTGACACAAACACATTTAAATTTTCAGCTTTCTTCTCCTCCATTATGACGAAACAAGATCTCTTCCTTAAAAAAAAAAAAACAAACAAAAAACAAAACTCTCCAAGTCCTTGAAATTATTTCAGGTAAACCGATTAAAGAACCGATAGTGATCGAATTTCTGCATTGTATTATTCCCCAAACCGGGTAAAACAAACACCGGTTAGATAAAACAGCTTGTGGCTACAAATTCCTCAGACCTGTGGGTAGATAGTGTTTCCTTCCAGACAAAACGATTTCATGCCAAAACAGCAGTGGTGATAGTTTTAGAAAAAAAAAATTTTTTTTTTAAATTTCAAAACAAAAAGGTAAACGGATGTTAAATAAGATAACTGGATATCTAAAGCTTTTGTTCAGAATTTTTTTTTTCTAAATTTTTATATTTTTTTTTAAGTCTGAAAGATGTTTTGGTTCCAACTTTTATCGCTGTGTTTTATTTAAATTATACTGCGTTTAATCTTAAGAATGTTTTTTCCATTGTCATACATGCTTCCATCAGTTTTGGCGAAAAATCAATTAAAATATAGAATAGCTTAACTATAATGATGCGAAGACGTACTAGGAGCATTTTTTTCTCTAGCTTATCTTCGAACTTTCACCATCTCTTTGCTTGTGTCTCTGTCCTTCTGAACACACACACACACACACACACTCACTCTCTTTCTTTCTCTCCCCCCTCTGTCTCTGTCTCTGTCTCTGTCTCTGTCTCTGTCTATGTCTCTGTCTCTGTCTCTCTCTCTCTCTCTCTCTCTCTCTCTCTCTCTCTTTCTCTCTCTCTTTCTCTCTCTCTGTGTTTCTCTCTTTCCCTCTTCTCTCTCTATCTTTCTCTCTCTCTCTCTAAATATATATATATCTTTCTCTCGTTCTCTCTCTCTCTCTTTCAATATATCATAGTTTGAAGCTCAATGTGAAAGATTAATTATGATGATCAACTGTGGGAGCTTTTGATGATAGTAAAACTTCTCACCGTAAATGGCCTGTGGTTTATGGTAAGATCATGTGCCAATATATATATATATATATGTGTGTGTGTGTGTGTGTTTAAATAATCATATTTGGTTACATTTTCTTTTTTTTCTTTCACCGTGCATCATTTTATTTAACTTTTTTTTTTTTCATATTTTCTTCTATCGCCCTTTGTCTTTCTCTCTCTGTCATGTTATTAATTTATTTTTTTTTTATTTTTCATATTTTCTTCTCTCCTTCTCTCTTGAATTTATCTCTTTCTTCACTAGATGGATGCCAAAAATCAGAAGGAGTCCCTGATTTCTGTCTATCTGCTGCCTCCATCACATTTCTCTCGGAATATCGAATCTATAAAGATTTATCTCTCTCTGCGTCAAGAACATATGCTGTCATTGAATCTAATCTCTTCTTTCGTTCTCTCGCTCTCTCTCCCTCTCTCTCTCTCTCTCTCTCTCTCTCTCCCTCTCCCTCTCTCTCTCTCTCGCTCTCTCGGTATATCGATCTATGTATCTATATGTATCTCTCTCAACCTCTCTTCCCATTGATTTCTTTTTTTCCCCTCTCTCCGCACATATCTATCTATCTCTCTGAAATTTCTCTCTCTCTCTCTCTCTCTCTCTCTCTCTCTCTCTCTCTCTCTCTCTCTCTCTCTCTCTCCATTTATCTATCTCTTTTTTATTTCTCTTTTACTCGTTTTCTTTGCCATTCTTTGGTATTTGATAACCCCTATCTATACACTTTTTTCAACTTCTCTGTATCAACATTCGTGTATGTGTCTGTGTGTATGTATGTATATATATATACAGTTTGAAGATAAGTTGGAATATTTGATAAGAATGCTCAACTGTGGACGTGGAAGCTTTTCATAGATATAGAAGATCTCACCTTAAATTCTCTTCATGTATTGATTTAAAAAAACCACCCTTGAGCCTTACAGCCTACAATGTATCAAAACTTATATGTTTTTTTGTGACTCTGACAAGACCTAGATGTTACATGTGGTACATGCGTGTCGAGCTAGTGAAACAGACTCATAATATACGGACACTGTAGCCTGGGCAAGACACCCTAATTCACTTTCATCACGCAACATATGCTTAGTTTTCGTTCCCGATTCCTTTTAGCATACCATGTACCAACAGCAGTTCGATCTACATTTGGTCTCAGAAAATAGGGGGTAGGTAGGTAGGTGGGTAGGTAGGTAGGTAGGTAGGTAGGTAGGTAGGTAGGTAGGTAGGTAGGTAGGTAGGTAGGTAGGTAGGTAGGTAGGTAGGTAGGTAGGTAGGTAGGTAGGTAGGTAGGTAGGTAGGTAGGTAGGTAGGTAGGTAGGTAGGTAGGTAGGTAGGTAGGTAGGTGGGTAGGTAGGTAGGTAGGTAGGTAGGTAGGTAGGTAGGTAGGTAGGTGGGTTGGTGAAGAGACCCACGGAGAGAGGAAGGAAAGAGAGGATGCATGTGTGTGTGTGTGTGAGAGAGAAAGAGAACAAAAAGGGAGGTAATGAAAGAAATATGCAAAAAGAAGAGGTGAATAAAGAGTTGGAGAAAGAGAATATGAAAGAGACAGATAGATAGATAGATAGATAAATAGATAGATAAGTAGAAAGATAGAAAAATTAGATAGATAGATAGATAGATAGATAGATAGATAGATAGATAGATAGATAGATAGATAGATAGATAGATAGAGAGAGAGAGAGAGAAAGGGAGAGAGAGAGAGAGACAGAAAGAGAAGAAAGAGGGAGGGAGTGAAAGATATGTGCAAAAAGGAAGAGGGGAATAAAGAGGGGGAGAAAGAGAATATGAAAGAGACAGGTAGATTGATAAGTAGATAGATAGATAGATAGATAGATAAGTATATAGATAGATAGATAGTTAGATAGATAGATAGATAGATAGAGAGAGAGAGAGAGAGAGAGAGAGAGAGAGAGAGAGAGAGAGAGAGAGAGAGAGAGAGAGAGAGAGAGAGAGAGAGAGAGAGATTTTCTAAAATCCGCTAAATTTTACTGAAATGACTATCGTTTATTTTCTCAAAGATCAAACATACACACGCCTTACACAATGCACTGTCACAAGAATTATATGCGAATGGTTTGAAAAGAAATATTAACATTAATTAGGAAAAAAAATATTGATATTACAGCCTGATCAAGAATATAAAACGGTTTTTTGGATTTTGTACTGAAAAGAATTTTTAAAGACCAGTTTAATTTTAACAGTTGTTACATGCTTTTCCACAAGTGGAGTTTAAAAGTGAGGATCTCGTATACTATGTTGAGGAACCCAACTTAACTTTCATGTGCTTATAAAATGTGGACTGGGCGTGTTAAAAATGGTATTTGCTATTTCACCAACGGAAACATGTTGTTACGAAAATTTGGCTTGGTAGTTAAATATTTTTATATTATTAAATAAATTTTGACAATTTTATCGACAAAATATGCCGGGTTCTAATTTTACATCAAATTCATTTAAGTGATTGAAGAAATGTCAAATATTGAGACGTCAATGAGAAAACATACACACCCTGTTCTCAAATGCGGTGGGAAAGTTTTGCTTATCGTTATAATTTTATTGTTTCAATGATAAACAAAGTTGGAAGGAAATCTACATCCTGTAAGCTTTGAAAAGTCGACATAATGAAATATTTGCAGAAGCTTTTGCGCATTCACCTAGGCATTTCTTGTCACGATTTTTCCTTATCAATGACCATACGCAGTTAAGTTATTTCTCTAACCCATGATAAATCAAAGTAATGAGGTACTTTATAAAGCATTTGGCTTTTCATTAAGGTAGATCTAGTTCCCTCCATGCTCAAATCGCACTATTGGAACTTTAGATCTAAATTTTCATTCAGCAAAGCGTACTAATGGAACTTTAGATCTAATTTCCATTCAGCAAATTGAACTAATGGAACTTTAGATCTAATTTCCATTCAGCAAATTGAGCTAATGGAACTTTAGATCTAATTTCCATTCAGCAAATCGAACTAATGGAACTTAAGATCTAACTTTCTCAGCAGATCGTACTAATGGAGCTTTAGATCTAAACTTCTCTCAGTAAACCGTACTAATGAAACCTTAGATCTAACTTTCTCATCGAATCGTACTATTTGAACATTACACCTAACGTTCTCTCAGCAAATCGTACCAATGAACTCTTAGACCTAACTTTCTTAATACTATTTTAAAACAATACCTCAAGTTCTGTAAATGAAATGATAACAACTATTATTTTTTTTGCTCCATTGTCTCAACCAAAATGTCTTTAACACTGCAAAGGCCTAGACAAAACCTCTCAGACAAAATTTTTTTGTCTTTTTGTGTGTTGACCATCTGTCGTTGTGTGGTGTGTCCCTTCCTTCCTGCTGTGTAAATTAAGTGAAAGGATTAACGCTGGGAAATAGCTCTTGCATAAACACACTAGTGCGCACCAATGTTTTTGCGTTAGTTTTGTGCAAATTTGCTGTCCGGATTTTGCGCACATTTTTGCGCACCAGCTGTCGGGCCTTGAATTTTTAATTTTTGTTTTAATTTTTTGGGGGTTTTTTACGATGTAAAATGTACGTGGTTGGTGGTCATTTGGGAATTTTAAAAAGACTTGGAAATATGGGGGTTAAGAAAAAAAAAAGAAGGGTAAAAGGGTAAAAGGGGGACGAGAGGGAGAGAGAGACAGAGAGAGAGACAGAGACAGAGAGAGAGAGAGAGAGAGAGAGAGAGAGAGAGAGAGAGAGAGAGAGAGAGAGAGAGAGAGAGAGAGAGAGAGAGAGAGAGAGAGAGAGAGAGAGGGTAAAAATTGGTAAAATTGGTTTGGAAACTTAGGTGACGTAAAATTGTATAGAGACTGATGTCTGCGGTAAAGGTCATTTATAAAATGGTTTTGATACCCCCTGAATTTAGATATAGCTACATATTTTTGAAGTTATGTTAACTTGTTCTCGGCCTGGATAAAAAGAAGGAAAATAAATCCTACAGATAACCCAGCTGTTGTTTTTTATTTTTCGATACCATTCCAAAATAAACCATGCCAGATGTGAAAGAAATTTTGTGAGACCTGTTTCTCATATTAATCTGCTTATATATCATTTAAATTGAGGCGCATTAAACCAATTTCCCTGCTCAATCCAATATCTACTCCTCCCTCCTTCATTCCTCTCCTCCTTACCCTCTTCAGACTTAGAAACATAGGGAGTAAAGAATGATTAAAAAAAAAAAAAAAGCAATCCCAAGTTGAGCCGCCAAGTTTAAAAATAAATCAAATATGATGATAAAAGTAAAATAAAATAAAAAAAATCAAGAGCAATTTTTCAAGCAACACAAGTTTAACGTGATCTATAACCAGGTGAGACAAACATTTTTCTGTACTGTGTCATGATTCTAGTAGCTATTTCTTAAGTAGAGTTCAAGGCCGCAGCAAGTGATTCTACGTTTCTGTTCTATGTAGACATTTTGATCGGAATCAAGCTTTTTTGACAATTTAAAAAAAAAAATAAAAAAGAAACATATAAATAAAAAAACCCAAGATACTTCTTACCAGCTCAAGCGCATAGTGGCTATCTTGTTTTCTTAATCTCTCCACGTCTGTTATGGGCGCATCACCTATGGGTATCAGGGGGAGATAAAAACCGACGAATCGTCAAGTAGAGTGTCATCCCCTGGTATAAATCCTTATCTCCCATCCGGGGATCGTCTAGAGATCTGTTGACTCTCGCGAGAGTTCTAGATTTAAACTTCAGATTTTTTTTTGACGCCTCTTCAACCAGGTCGAGAGATGATTCTAGAAGATGTCGGAATCTGATGGGATTTTGAAGCGCGGCCAAAAATGCTCGATTGAAAATGATACTTAAACCCTCCTCATCAAAATAGATCTACTTAGTTTCTCAAACTATGGCGAAACGACGTGGTAGCTTTTCCCTCTAAGTAAAGTCGCAATGGAGACAAAAATAGCTTCTTTCTCGAGGGGGCTGACGAAATCGGAAAAGCCCGAATAACTTATGACGTTTCCTCTCTCCAAAAATAGCAAACTTTTGAAAAAATAAATTAATGCGTAGCAGAAAGAGGAAGAACGGAAACGGATGTTAACCAACTATAATTAGCTCAGATGATAATACTGGTGTGTATCTTGCACGTGTTATTTTTTAGGTAAATCAAAAGTGCCACGACTTTTTTTTTATTTGCACAATTTTTTTATTTCTTTATTTAAACAATTATTTTTTGTAAAATGATTTGTGGCGTCACGGAAAGCTGATGATCCAAGGGTCTGCAAGAATGTTACACATCATCTTGTGACTCATTAGTTCCATCTTCTCTCTTTTTATGACTCATCATTTCAGTCTTCTCTCTTTTTCTCTGTCTGTTTGCTTATTTGTGTCTGTTTGCCTGTTTGTCTATCTTTCTGACTGTTTGTCTGTCGATCTTTCTGTCTGTCTATCTGTCACTCTGTCTGCCTATCTGTCTGCCTATCTGTCTGTCTGTCTTTCTATCTGTCTGCCTGCCTGTCTGTCTGTCTGTCTGTCTGTCTGTCTCTGTCTCTCTGTCTCTCTCTCTCTCTCTCTCTCTCTCTCTCTCTCTCTCTCTCTCTCTCTCTCCCTCCCCTCTCTCTATGGAAGGCCTTGTAGTAACATCTTAATAAACCTACTGTTTGTAACAAACAAAAATATCGCCAATGTGGTTGTCTCAACGTTTCTCATCTTCACAGAAAACATTTTACCATTCTCTTCTAGTTTGCTTTTCCTATAAATCCGGGTTTTTTCCTCCCTCTTAATATTCCCAGTTAACTTTTTCACCTGAAATAAATGAAGAGTTCCAGCATAGTTTTATTTTCATACCGTTAAGGACAACATCTAGGTGTAGGAACAGCAACAAGCTCAGCAGGTTAATTCTTTTCAACACATATCGGATATAGCAAATCTCTGCAGGTCACGTGGTTTAGTGTATTTGGAGAGAAACTGTTTTGTCTGTGTTATACCCCAGGGAGTTCCTGTCTAAGGTTCGCAGGAAGAAGAAGAGAACGTAAATTATGTTTTAAAAATAATTATTCCAGCAACAGCTCTCTATAAATTTTACATTCCCTAATCTTATATCGAATCTTATGTTGAAATCTACCTCGAATTTTGTATCGAATCTTACTTTGAATATTATGTAAAATTTTATTTCGAATTTTAACCTCATATCTCATGTCTATTCTTAAATCGAAACTTATAACAAATTTTATCTCGAATCTCATTGCAAAAATATGATTTTTGTTTCCTTAAAAGAAAAATGCGAATGTGCGAACTACTTCCTGTAAGCACAGCTTGAGAGAGATGGCAGGAATAAAGCTAAAAGTACGCATACAATGTGGGCGGCGGCAGATCTAAAACCGTCTGGAATAGATCTAGATCTACATGTTGCAGTGTAAGATCTAAGTAAATAATCTAAAATAAAGTTGCTTGCGCTGTGATTCTAGAGCTAAGGTCAAGATAATTACAGCAACTAGATTCAAATCAAAAGGTTAAAATCTAGATATATCGATTTTTTCTTACTTTTAGACATAGAATTTCAAAATGATTTAGGATCTAGATCTAGACTCTATGGTAAGAGTTATACAGATATCTAGATAGTAAAATAATTGATGTCTGGATCATGTAAGTATAAGATAGATATCAAGACTATTTATGGGCCTATTTAATGCATTCACACACCCTAGCCTCGGCAAGTTGACACCTGTGTCCTGTTCGTAGAATGGCCTTTCAGCCTGGGCATAAAATAAAAATAGATTGAAGCTTTCGTACTCGTACTTGGTGATTTAAAAAAAAAAAAACTTTTAACACAAAGTGTTGCGTAGTTTTCTCTTTGTTAAAGTGCAAGGTACTTCGGGACTTTTTTTTATTTTCAATTCCAATGAGATTTTATCGAAAAATTTTATTTCACAAAGAAAAATTTTGTGATTTAAGTTTCTGGAACAAATATTTTCCGCGGGAGACAAGAATGAAAGCTATAATTATCTTTAATCGAAAATAATTATTTCTGTCTTTATTTCTATGTACTTTTGTTGCCATCAACATCACTGTAAAAGGAATTTTGTTATTGCTATTTCCATCAAAAGCTCAAATATCTAAGAAAAATATAAATGAGGGATAAAAGGAAAGAATGAGAGAGACAGCATTTAAGCGACCAATAGATTAATGAAGAGGAAAGAAAGAAACAGACAAGAAAGAAATATAGTTGCCAAGAGAAAGTGCGAAAGAGTTAGGGAGATAGAGAGGAAGAGTGACAAATATAGAGTGACAGTGAGAAGGAGAAAAATTAGACAAATAGGGAGTAACAGAGAGAACGAGAAAAAAATAAACAAATATAGAGTGACAGAGAGAACGAGAAAAATAGACAAATTGAGAGAGACAGAGAGAACGACAAAAAAGAGACAAATTGAGCTGACAGAGAGAACGAGAAAAATAGACAAATTGAGCTGACAGAGAGAACGAGAAAAAGAGACAAATATAGAGTGACAGAGAAAACGAGAAAAATAGACAAATATAGAGTGACAGAGAGAACGAGGAAAATAGACAAATATAGAGTGACAGAAAGACCGAGAAAAAGAGACAAATACAGAGTGACAGAGAGAACAAGAAAAATAGACAAATATAGAGTGACAGAGAGAACGAGAAAAAAAGACAGACAGAGATAGACAGACTCTGAGAGACAGAGAGAAAGAGAAAGAGAGAGAATACGGCGAGAGAGAGAGACTCTGAGAGACAGAGAGAGAAGAATCCAGAACGAGGCTCAGGTGGTGTCCCCCGTCCACAGGATCCTGTTTGCGTGCTATTTTTGGATCACGTAGTCGCCGTCCCTTGGCGATTTACTTCCGGGTCATTCAGCCTTGTCGAGACGCGACACTTGCCCGAGTAGCACCGGTTGCTATGGCAACGGTATAGGTCTATATCAAGAAAAGGTCGAAATCGATTAAGTAATCTTTTATTACTTATTATTGCTAAAAAAACAAAAAAAAAAAAAAAAACAAAAACGGATGAAACTTTTAAGTACGTCAAATCTACGTGCTTAATGTCTCAAACGTTTTTTGAGAAAACGTTGTCAAAGGAATTTTTTTTTTTTTTTGATTTCCGGCTCATCGTTATTCATTGGAGTTTTTTCGATGTGCTTTTCAATCTTTAAAGCAAAAGATTTGCTGTTTTTTTGTACGAGTCGTTATTTCAAACACGTCAGGAGAACCAGAGAGACACACAGAAAACAATGATGATATTTGGACGCAGATTTTTCTTCAGTTGCCGCTAGATCTAGATCTATTCTCGACCAGCCATGTTCTCACAGGATCGCAATGAAGATCGGTTTCTAGTTACTTCTGCTTGTCTATCTCTCTTAATATCCGGTTCTATTTTTATTCTTCTTAAAAGCCCTGAGTTCCTTTCCCGGTTTTGAATGCGCATCTCATAATTTTACTTTACTTAAAAAATGTATTTCCAGAATTTTCAAACCACTTCAAAACAGCTCATTCTCTCTCTCTCTCTCTCTCTCTCTCTCTCTCTCTCTCTCTCTCTCTCTCTCTCTCTCTCTCTCTCTCTCTCTCTCTCTCTCTCTCTCTCTCTCTCTTTCTTTCTCTCTCTCCATTTTCTCTCTTCTCTTTCTTTGTCACTCTCTCTTTATCTATCTATCTACATGACTAGCTTTCTTCCTATTTAGCCTATCCATCTTTCTATCTATCCATCTTTTTATCTATCTCTTCCTATCTCAATTAATCTTTAACTCTCTACGTTTTTCTCCCCATCATTTTTTATTCACTAATTGTATTTTCCCTCGGTTTGGCAATCTCTCTCCCCAGTCCCATTAGTAGAAATAAGTAACTTTGAAGATACTAAAAAGTAAAATATAAAAACAAGAAACAAATAAAAAAGGCGTCCCTGTTTGTTTTTTCCACACGCCTGCTCTTAAAACCCCTGTCATCTCCCACATACTGGAGGCCTGGTCAAAAGACTAAGGGAAGCTCCAGAAGTAACTGTTGATCTCTCACGCTACTTAACGCTTAAGTATTCTCACCTGACAGTTAAATAAACCATGGCAGAATAACGTAAACAGACGTTACTGTTATGTTCAGTCTTTGTGATACAGAGATACAGTCAGTGGGTTCTTCCTCAGCTGGGAGAGGTAGAGAGAGAGATAAGAGAGAGAGAGAAAGAGAAAGAGAGAGAGAGAGGGGGTTAGAGAGAGAGAAGAGAGAGATAGAGTGAGAGAGATAGACAGAGAGCTAGAGGTAGAGAGAGAGAAGAGAGAGAGAAGAGAGAGATAGAGAGAGAGAAAGAGAAAAAAAGAGAGAGAGGAAGAGAGAGAGAGAGAGAGAGAGAGAGAGAGAGAGAGAGAGAGAGATAGCGACAGACAGACAGACATACAGACAGAGAGAGAGGGATATTTAGTGTATGAGCGTTAGAAAGTAAATTAAAAGATCGCAAAATAAGGACTGCAAAAAGCGAAACGAGAAATGGGAGGGAGAGAGAGAGAGAGGAAGGGAAAGAGAAATATCTAGAAAAAGAAGAAAAGCATTAAGCTTCAGAGACGCAGCAAAATTGAAATTCATAGTCAGTTAAAGAATGGTAGATGTAGAGAAATATTGAGTATGAATGTGAGGATAATTTGAAAGACAGACAAATTTTATGTCTTTCCTTGATTTGTTTGTTTTTCTCGGGGTTCTCTCTCTTCAAAAAAAAGTTACCTTATAGGTAGGTAAGCGAAAGTTGTGGCAGGCTCAAAGGGAGACAAACCAAAGGCAGACAAGTAAAAGTATTAGCAGAATTAAGTCAGCCGACTAAACCGGCAGACTAACAGGGGTAGACAACCGAAAGTCTGGCGCATACCGGAACGAGCAAAAGAGGAAAAAAAAAATCTTAGCAGACTTTTAAAGAAAACGACTGAAAGTCTTAACAAACTTTAATGGGTCTACATATAAAAGACGCCAGTCTTGGAATGATAGAACAGACAGAAGAAAAAGAGCTCAGCTTCTCAAAACAGGTTGTACATTATTGAAGAAATTTTTCGGAAGAAAATCAAAATTATCGAAAGTGGAATAAAATGGTACGGTTGCAGCTTTTATACGACATTTTATTCCACTTTCCATGATTATGACTTTCCTTCGAAACATTTCTTCAATAGTATGCAACCTGTTTTGAGGTATCGGGCAAAACATTCGAAAGATTGAAGACTTCAAAAAGTTTCAGTACTGAATTTATATTGTGTTTTACTACCAGTCCTATAAGTGATCATCGACTCTTCTAAAGAAACAGGCCGAGTGGCTAAAATAATCAAGCTTTTGCAGTTAGTGCAAGATAGAGCTGTATCATTTAACTATTTGGCAGAGTTAGGGCAGTTAGATATCTTTGTTGTGTAGGCCTGTAGGCTGAATTATAAGTGCGTTCTGAGTTCAATTCTGTCCTAACTATGCCCAAAAGTTAAAAGATAGATCACTATTACTCAAACATGCAAAAGTTTCTTATTTAGGAAGCCTCGGTGCTCATTCCATACCGTATTTAGGTAATAATATGTGATAACTAATATTATATATTGGTAAAGAAAGCCCCGCTACAAGGCGAACCAGCAATCTTATATGTTTGTGTAAAATACGGTGAATATATGTGTGTATATATGGGTGATTTTTTTTAATTCATGTATGTGTGAATGTTTGTGTTTATGTATGTATGTATGTATGGGTGAATGGTTGTGTTTATGTATGTATGGGTGGATGGTTGTGTCTATGTATGTATAGGTGAATGGTTGTGTCTATGTATGTATGGGTGGATGGTTGTGTCTATGTATGTATGGGTGGATGGTTGTGTCTATGTATGTATGGGTGGATGGTTGTGTCTATGTATGTATGGGTGGATGGTTGTGTCTATGTATGTATGGGTGGATGGTTGTGTCTATGTATGTATGGGTGGATGCTTGTGTCTATGTATGTATGGGTGGATGCTTGTGTCTATGTATGTATGGGTGGATGCTTGTGTCTATGTATGTATGGGTGGATGGTTGTGTCTATGTATGTATGGGTGGATGCTTGTGTTTATGTATGTATGGGTGGATGGTTGTGTCTATGTATGTATGGGTGGATGGTTGTGTCTATGTATGTATGGGTGGATGCTTGTGTCTATGTATGTATGGGTGGATGCTTGTGTCTATGTATGTATGGGTGGATGCTTGTGTCTATGTATGTATGGGTGGATGGTTGTGTCTATGTATGTATGGGTGGATGGTTGTGTCTATGTATGTATGGGTGGATGGTTGTGTCTATGTATGTATGGGTGGATGCTTGTGTCTATGTATGTATGGGTGGATGGTTGTGTCTATGTATGTATGGGTGGATGCTTGTGTTTATGTATGTATGGGTGGATGCTTGTGTCTATGTATGTATGGGTGGATGGTTGTGTCTATGTATGTATGGGTGGATGGTTGTGTCTATGTATGTATGGGTGGATGTAGGTAGGAATATGTGTGAGTGTAAAGAGCAGAGTATTACCTGCCATAAGCGTGTCTTTGATCACGTATCAAATAGATCAGAAAGATATAAACCGTCTTCTCGTGAGCTTTAGGCTATGACGCACTGCTCACTGATGATTCTTGTCGGATTCTAGATCTACAACTGGATTAGTTTTTTTCACCTTTTTCGCTTTTTTTTTTTTTGTCTTTATTAGCCAGGTAATTTCTTGCGTTTCTGGTCTTTTGATATTAAAGTATCTATCTCTATCTCTCTATCTCTCTCTATCTCTTTCTCTATCTCTCTCTCTCTCTATCTATCTCTCTCTCTCTATCTCTATCTCTCTCTCTCCCTATGCCGTTGTTTATTTCTTTATGTGTCTTCTGGGCATTCTACATTTTCTCTATGTGTGTGTGTGTGTCTCTCTCTCTTTCTCTTTCTCTGACTCTGTCTCTCTCTTACTCTTACTCTTTCACTCTTAGTCCCTGCCTTTTCCTCTATCGTTGTTTCTATCTTTATCTTTATCTTCTTGACATCCTACTTTCTCTTCGACTTTCTCTCTCTCTCTCTCTCTCTCTCTCTCTCTCTCTCTCTCTCTCTCTCTCTCTCTCTTTCTCTCTCTCTATCTCTCTCTCTCTCTTTCTCTCTAACTCTCTATTACTTATCTTTCTTCCATCTCATAAGTTTTTCAGTCCTTCTGCTCTCTCTTCCTCTATTCCCCTTTAACCCTCTCTCGTTCTGTCTTATCATATATGATTTTCATCAAACCGTGTTTACAAGAACCCTGTTTTTATCTACAGATCTCTCCAACTCACACACAAAATTGTATTGCGCGACACCTCTCACCCAAATACTCCTACCTATGCATGTCTCACCAGTCTGTTTGTCTACCTGTCTTATTCCTCCCACACTTCACAAATCCAACCAATACTTTGGACCACTCACAAAAGACCACATAGCCCAACTCTCTATAACTTTCATTTCTTTTTTTTTTTAACAATTCTTCATCTTCGCTCGAATCTTCCTTATCCTGTCTCCACCTTCCGTTAACCCTTTGCCATCTAGATCTGAATCTCCACCCAGTACAAGCAGTTTTACCTTCCTCAAGGTGTACTTTATGATGCAATGTGAACTGGGTGATCTAGGATGGGTGAGGTTACTCCATGTTTTAAATGATATTTTTTTTTCTTTCCGGCGTGTTAGTCATAGCTTGTAGCACAGGGTGTGTCTCGGGATGTGAGTAAAACGTGTGGGTGATTTTAATGGAGATGGAGAGAAAGAGAGACAGAGAGAGAGGGAGAGAGAGAGAAGACAGACAGGCAAACAGACAGATGCACACATACACACAGAGAGCCAGAGAGAAATATAAGTACATAGAAATATCAGACAGACGCATAGAGAAAAAATGAGTTAGATAGAGGAGAGAAAGACAGAGAGAGAGAGAGAGAGAGAGAGAGAGAGAGAGAGAGAGAGAGAGAGAGAGAGAGAGAGAGAGAGAGAGAGAGAGAGAGAGAGAGAGAGAGAGAGACACAGAGAGAGAGAGAGAGAGAGAGAGAGAGAGAGAGAGAGAGACAGAGAGAGAGAGAGAGAGAGAGAGAGAGAGAGAGAGAGAGAGAGAGAGAGAGAGAGAGAGAGAGAGAGACAGAGAGAGAGAGAGAGAGAGAGAGAGAGAGAGAGAGAGAGAGTGAGAGAGAGAGAGAGAGAGAGAGAGAGAGAGAGAGAGAGAGAGAGAGAGAGAGAGAGAGAGAGAGAAAGAAAGAGGAGGACAGATAGACAAATAGACACAGTTACACAAATAGATTGAAAGGGTATAATCAAAACATAAAAAAATTGCATTTAAATGAACAATTTTCGTCGCTTTTTTTATTCGTTCCCAGTGTATTAAATACATAATATGAATTTGTTTACTTTTTAGTTTCAAAACAGCCAAAGCACAAGGTGGTGCTTTGAGACCTTTTTTTGGGGGGACGGGGGGGTATCAAACTGAAGCCCCAGGTCAGGCGTGGCAGTCCGGAACTGAAAAAACTCACCTGCCGATTGGGTGGGGCTCGAACCCTCGAGTAAAGCCCCCGCAGATATCAGGACATAAGCTCTAACCCCCACAGCCACAGGGGCTGCTGCTCCGCTAGATAGTCAAAACTTATTACGTCTGAAACTTCTTGAAGTATGCGAACTGAAAGCCAAAAACAAAAATGAAAAAAAAATCTGTCCCGTATCTTGGATAGCTGTATTATCATTCAAATTAGCTCAAGATTTTCACCGTCTTTTCCAGAGGTGTCCACGTCCCATCCCAGCAAGAACCCGTCATGCCCAATCGTCCCCCCCCCCCCCCCCCTCTCTCTCTCTCTCTCTCTCTCTCTCTCTCTCTCTCTCTCTTCCCCCTCTTTGCCCTTCTTTCTCCCTTTTCTCTCTCTCTAAACAGCATGCATCAGACAAGACATCGCTCACCCACTCTCTCTCTCTCTCTCTCTCTCTCTCTCTCTCTCTCTCTCTCTCTCTCTCTCTCTCTCTCTCCATCTACCATCTCCATGTACCGAGCTTCCCACTCCCCGCATGCTGTCTGCTGACGAGAGATTGAGAGGGTGAGCAGGTCCCGTGAAGTAAATGACTTTTTTTCTGCTTCGCTCCTGCCAATAAAGTTAGCGGGATCGCATTCAACTGCAGCAGAAGTGAGAACAGACGCTAGCAGACGTGAACGACTGGAATCTTACCCGGCCGTGTACTATTATTGCTGCTGCGCGCTCTGTTCTGGTGCGGTGCGGTGTGGTGCGATGATATGAGGTGCGATCTTTTGCCAGTATTATCGATGGTGTGAACTCGTGTGCATTCTGTCAGATTAGCTCACCACAGTTTAGCTTTTCGCTAGGGCGACTGCTTTATAAGTTTTGAAGGTGCTGAGTTCAGATCTTAGAAGTTTTTGTTTTTTTTTCTTGTTAATCTTTTTGGGAGGAGAAGAATAAAATCTGATATGATATGGCCGTTATGTGTTTCCAGTGACTACGTTTTGATTATCATTTTTTTTTCTTCAAGAGAATTTTCTGATGGCTTAATTTTCCTTTACTGTGAATTTTGTTTCTTTTTGAATTAAAAAAAAAAGTGTCTCTTTGTGTTACTTTTAGCCTCCAATCAGTATTTTGAAAATATAGGGTTCAATTTTTTTTTTAAGTGATTTCACGGATTTTGTGAAGGAGAATGATTTTTTAACTCGTTTACAGAAACGAGTAGCTTTTTTTTTTTATTATTATTTTCATATCTTTGAACAAGTTTTTTTTTCGATTTTGTGGATTACTCATTCAATTTTCCCTACTGAAAGAGTATATGGTTTTGAATATCACAAGCAGGATTTTAAAAACAATTATATCAAAGTTATTCATCTCAAATGAAGCCCTAAAGCGGACGGAGAACGAATGTTGGTTTTTTTTTTTTTTTTTTATATTTTCCTTCTCCTTGATATCCATGTCTTTAGCCTGTGGTTATTTTAATCAATGAAGAATTATACCGTAATACTAAATTTCATTACCGCAGAAAAGTGCTCCCGACATAAAAGACAAAAAAAAAAAAACCAAACCAAAACGGAGAAATAAATGATACCAATCTTTTTAAAAGCTGCAGCCATAAAATAAAAGCCAACTGAACTTTCCATGCTGTAAAGAAAACTAATTGATCGCGTGGAAGTAATAACTCATCCCTCTCGAAATAATTCCTGTAAGATGAAGTTAAAAAAAAAAATAAAAAAAAAGAATTTAATTACTACGAAAAAAAAGCGGTCACAGTGAAACGAGTTCTTTGATATTTCGGCTAAGAGAAAACGGTAGAAAATTGTAATTACCGTTTTAAATGTGAGTTGCACTTTCAGTGCCACAATTACTGTAGCTCTATACCTGTGAAACTAATCATTTTAAAATTGTTCCATTTTTTTTAAATACTTCTCGTCTAT
>JAWDGP010002430.1:42500-77500 GCA_033675545.1 Elysia crispata | reverse complement strand
CTCAGTACAGTAAAATTTAAGTTGTTCAACAAGTTTTATTTTTTGTTTATGGATAGGTTTTGTCGATAAGAAAAATGTTTGTTCCAGTTGATAAAACCAGAAATGGGTTGGCTTGGAGACTGTCTTCACCGAGAAAACGAGAAAACAATTTTAGTCGTATGAAACTGGTGAAAGAAAATTTGCTTAATTTCTAAAGATTTTTTATAATGAGATCGTCATTGCCCTAGTGTGTTATGCTGCCAATTAAAATTTCCTTTCCACAATAACGAGCATAATTTATAGAGCTATGAATAAAAATGCGTGACTGTAAGATACAATAGATTATCGAAAACGTTCATATTTTTTTGTCTTTTTTATTATGATTTAATTTCGTATTTCGAAGATGTGGTAAGGTGTAAATTATTGCTTTGTAATCATCTAATCATATTAAATTATATATATATATATATATATATATATATATATATATATATATAAACGGTTGTATTCTACGTCATCTGAAGACAACCCTGTTTTAACAGCTTATTAAGTTTATAAACCCACGAGTATCATATAAAGAGTTTTCCAAATAAAAAAAAAAGCTACAAGAGTTCACAACTGAAGTGTACAATATGGCGTCGCTTGTGTCGTTGAATTTTACGTTTGTTTGTAACTTGACAGCCACAGAGGACCAAAAGGGAAAAAAAACCTGTTTATTTAGGTTTTCAAGTTTTATCTCTTCAAAACAGTGGTGGAAAGTGTTTTATGTGAATACGGTGTTTCAGATTAAAAACGGAAATTTGGAAAACGTCATCTTGTTTGTTCGGTGAATAAGAAGACGAAACTGGAATGTGCAACGTCGTGAAGAAAATGTATCGATGTTGAAACTATATTTTTGACGTTATCGATATAATCTATAAAGGTGTTTTTCCCCCTCCTCTTTCTTCTAAAGGAAAGAAGTGTTTGAGATAATTAGCGCCTACAATACACGTGCAGGAGACGACACACACAATTTTTTGTTGAATTGTTTTGTGTGATTACTCTTTACGCTTATTTAAACACTTCTGAATTAAAAAATAACGACATAAGCATCACTTTATATAACTTTAACCAAGTCGGGTATTATCGATATATACTTTTACCTCATCGATACCAACTATATAAGAAAAAGTTCCCGGAGCTGCTGCTGTGGAGGCCATGCCACCATTACTGTTCTGAATGGTTGCTATCAACGCCCGATAGTTGCCATGTGCCAGACTTTTCCCGATCCGGGCACCGAGTGGAGTTAACCAGATTTTCCTAATTGGGACGATTGGACTTGGCCGAACTGAATGCCTCTCTGCTGGTGCCGGAAATGACCTCACGCTTCGTTCTACTTCCGCAATTTGGATTAGCAGCCGTGGAGCCATGAGTAGGTCCACTACTTCTTCACACTTTTTTTTTTATAGGATTTCGGCTTGATTTTTTTTTTTTTTTTAGTTTTTGGCCTTGGCTTGCGTTAGTTTGTGGCTTCTTGTGGATTGGGTCCTGCTAGAGGAAGTTGAGTGGCTTTGGAGTTTTAGAACTATCTTTTATTTTTTTATTTTTTTTAGAGCATTTTCTATACCAAAGTGCCTGTCTCATGGTTTTCTCCCGTTAGAAGTTAATTTTATTTGCGATTAAAAAAAAAGAATTCATTTTATTTTCACTCATTTTGCATGGGGCATTTTGGTGGTAATATAGTTTTAAACATAGTTATCTATCTGTATAACATTATATTGATTGGACAAATGATATTTCTTCCTTTTTAATTTTTTCCAAGCATGCGCTTATTTAACCTGTAGAATATTATACTAATCAGCAGTTTGGTCTTGTTTTACATCCAATTTTGATACGAATATTCCGCTCACCAAAAAAATATTTCCATCAAATATTTGTTGGACATTATACAACAATTTTGATTACTAAAGAAATTAGTCTCTGAAGCCAGTTAAAATTGTTTAGATTCCAAGACAGTACCCGTTTTCCATTCATTTGAACACAACTGAATGATCATATCAATAATGAATCAATTAACAAAAATCATTATTTTGTTTACTCGTATGTGCAATGAATAGATATGTATAAAAGGTGAGATATCGTCAAATGTCAAATAGGAAATCAAATTCACCAATTTACGAGAAAAGACAAAAGAAAAAAAAAATAATGAAAAAAACAGTTCCTGGTTTGATCAGTTCTCATGCGACAATACATTTAACATCGTTTTTTTTTTCATTTGTAAACTTTCTTGAGCTTGGCTATAACAATTTTATAATTGCATACGGCTATTTGCTTTAAAAAAATAGATCTTTGAAACACACACACAAAAAAAAAAAAAATGAAAAGCCCGGAAAAAAAAATAAATGAATAACATTTCTTTAGCCTCCTCTTCACAAGATATTTTTGCCTCCTTCCTAAGATCAAGGCTTAGTCAAGACTGAATCAATTGAAGAAGACACTTTTCCTGCAGCTGAAGAAATTTTATGAATCTTCAGCGGTTTAATTGAGCCTCAAATTATAGCTTGCGTTCTTTTAAAGTCGGTTTCTAGCTTTATGCACGGGAACTGTGCCCATATTTACGATAATCGTAAAGTCGGTTTCTAGATCTATGCACGGGAACTGTGCCCATATTTACGATATTCGTAAAGTCATATTTCTAGATCTATGCACGGGAACTGTGCTCATATTTACGATATTCGTAAAGTCATATTTCTAGATCTACGCTGTAAGTTTTATGTAACGTTCAGCAACAATAATAACTATGCATGTATGTAACCGAGACAACTCTGCGACAATTGTGCAAGAATAGCACATTAATGACATAGAATTTGCTCCATTACTGGCCGTTTAGTGCACAGCTATCCGTCGGATTTACTCACTGTCTTTTGGTAGACACAGTTTGCTCACTCCAGTTTTTGTTGTTAAATCGATGGTTTTACATTTATATCTATACCTCAAGCGTTGTTGGTTTTTATAGTGCGTGAAACGAAAAAATCGGTGAAGCTACAGATAACTGTTACCCCCCCCCCCCCTCTCACTCCCCCAAACTCGCGTTCGTACATAAACAATCCATAAAGAGACGACATTAAAAGCTCTAGCTGCGATAAATTCCCTGTGATAGGATATTTTGCAATGTTTCTACAAAGATAAGGCGAAAAACAATCGAAACCTTTGGATGCAGTAGTCTTGTGTGAAAAAATAAAAAAAACCAAAAAAAAAACCAAAACACGCCCCACTCTCTTGATATTTTTTTTTACCATTTGAATTAATTTCATTTTATTGATCGTTTTTTTAAGCGTGTTTTGGTATATTCTACCTCGACTTGTTAGTTTGCGATCCTTGAAACTGGTTCAATTACTTTTCTCTAATTGCCTTAGGTGGTACGTAGTTTTTTAAACGGGAAAAGAGAAAGTGAATTTTTATAATTGTAGAATCTAATAGCTGTTTACGTGTGGAAATACCGGATTATTTAGGGATAATTGTGTACAGTCATCTCACATCTTTAAGTTAGTTTTTATGATTGGATATAGTGGTTCCACTCCACTCTACAACTGATCTTCGCTATTCACCTCATTCGTCTGGTTTTCTCTGGGTGTGACCCCTGCCCTATCCCCGGCCTATCTCAGATATTATGTTTTCATCGTTTTCTTTGTCTTCTTCATCCCTAAACGATGTTCTGATAGCATGGTTCCGAGAATCTCGGTGATCATGTGATGTACCCACAAAACAAAACAAAACAAACCCACCCCACCACCACTCTCCTCCCCCCCCCCCCCCAAACCCCAAACCAAAAAAAAAACAAAAAACAAAACACACCACATCAACAATCCCCAAGCCCCCCCCCCCCCCCCCCCACACCCCCCCAAAAAAAAAAAAAAAAAAAAAAAAAAAAAAAACACACCCCACCAACACTCCCCCCCCCCCTCCCAATCCCCTAATCATACAATAGAGCTGAGGAGACGAGATCCCATCCTCACCCTCACTCATCTTCTCCTCTCAAAACCGAAAACAATGAAAGTACCTTTAAGATTGGAAAAATCCGATCTATTAATAGATCCTTTAAAAAGCTCATTAGCACGAAGCTACCATTAAATAGTCATCTAGGAATTCCCGCAAGGCTGCGCAACTTTAGGTTTATTTGTTGATGCTCTTGAAGCCTCATAAAGGGCAATGAGAAGGATCTTTAAATAGTTTGGGGAAAGTACAGAGTTACGAGTTTTCCGATTTTAACTCTGCAAATAACAGCCAGAACTTTAATCTCTTGTTGTGGGCCCGCCATCTTTGGCGCAAGGTTCAGCAACCTCATGAAGAGAGATACAGTGAGAAAGTGTGTCCATTTCCTGAAATAACTAAACTTCAGATGACAAACACATGAAGATGGTAGGATAAAGAGAAAAGAGAAGGAGGGAGGGGCAGGTAGGAGAAAAAGAGAGAGAGAGAAAGAGACATGCGGAAAAAAAGAGAGAAAGAGAAAGAAAGAGAGACAGAAAGACAGAGAGGCAGAGACACAGAGAGAAAGAGAGAGAGAGAGAGACAGATAGATAGGTAGATAGAGAGAGACAGAAACAGAGCCAGAGACAGAGACAGAGAGACTCAGAGGGAGAGAAGGAGAGGGAGAGAGACAGAGACAGAGAGAAGCTAAAACTCAAAATAGGACCCAAAGACTATAAACAACAGCAGCAGCAACAATCGCTTAACAGTTATAAACGGCAAAAACCAGAAAAAATCAAAACTCATCAGGCACAGATACAGGCACAGCAATATATAATCATAAAGATTGCAACATTTTCTGCCATTTCATCTCACCTGTCAACCAGACTGTTTTGTTTAGAAGTCTGCTCTTTATTCCACTAATTTAGAGCCAACCTCATGCGTGCCTGTTTTTCTTCCCAGATTTTGTCTTACTTTTGACCGGCACATGTGCATCCTATTGACTCTCTGAGTATTGGCAGGCTTGCCCTTGTAGGGACGAGTTTTTTACATCCTTCTCTATTTGTCTCTGACACTCTGATTCTCTTTCTCCTTCCCTATGAGTATCTGTATCCATGAATCTGTCTTACTCTCTCTCTCTTTATCTCCCTCTCTCTATCTCTGTCTAACTCTCTGTCTCTGATAGTTTCTCTCTCTTTCTCTCTCTCTGTCTCTCTCTGTCTCTCTCTCTCTCTCTCTCTCTCTCTCTCTCTCTCTCTCTCTCTAATATTTAATTTAGGGGCACTAGTACCTCATAACTTCTTCCTCCCCCAGCTACCCTAGCGTCTCACCTGTAAACAATCGTTAACAGAATCAGAACCTATTCTTTCCCCCTCCTGAGAACTACAAACAAGATCTCTTGCTACCAATTGTTACTAGATTTGCGTTCCATGTTGTCTCTTTATCTCTTTATCTGGCTGATTCTCCATTTCACTCCCTCTATACCTCTACCAGGTTTTGTAACAAACTATAGGATCTGACTAAAACTTTCGTCAAACTAAAATTATAACTGTTCTTAATTCTCTATTTCCAACTTTGCTGCTTTATATTTTTTTTATGTCTTTCCTTTTTTTTTCCTTTTCTTTTCAACGTGTCATTATATTTCCAAATTAATTGTTTGTTAATAATCAGTTATACGATCATGTCCTTATTCTGTCCTGATTAAGACGTTCATTGCCTTCTCTGTCTCGTTGACATTTGTAATTTCTCGCAATTTAAGACAAAAATATTCTTTAACCCTTTGTGAACAAAAAACAGGACGGGGTTTATACGGTATCCGGTCTAACAGCCATATCAAGTACGTTATCTTAATTCCCTTTCTCCAATTTCCCTTCAAACAAATCTTTTATTTGAAACAGCCATGAAAGCTAATTATCATACTTCTATTTTCATCTGCTTTATCATCTTTTTTTTTTTACTTCCATTGTGACTTGTGGTAGTATCAGTAATTCCTTTTTTGAAGACTACGTATATATATATATTGACAGCCGTATATATATATTGACAGCCGTATATATATATTGACAGCCGTATATATATATTGACAGCCGTATATATATATTGACAGCCGTAAATGGAGTAGAATTGAATTATTTCATTTTTCTGAACAATTCCGAACAACCAGAAATCTACTTGAATGGGCGCAAAAATGGTTCTAAATTTTTTTTCTTGTAGCGCTCACCTCCATAAATAAATAAAAATATAAAAAAAATATTCTCGTTGCTTATTATTTCACATTGTTTTAAGCAACCCAACAAGAGATTTGATATTCCTTTATTTTTATACCAGCTTGCTTTGATAGATAAATGGAAAAAGTTTGTTTCGTTGTACGAAGCCTCCCCTCCCCCCCCCCTTTCTCTCTCTCTCTCTCTCTCTCTCTCTCTCTCTCTCTCTCTCTCTCTCTCTCTCTCTCTCTCTCTCTCTGTCACTCTCTCTTTCTATCTATCTCCCTTTGTCTCTAAAGCTCTGTCTCTCTCTCTTTCTCTCTATCTCCCTTTCTAAAGCTCTGCCTCTCTCTATTTCTCTCTCTCTCTCTCTCTCTCTCTCTTTCTCCTTCTCTCTTCACCCACTCTCTTTCCGACTTAAAAAAAACAACAACCAAAAAACTTTTCTTTTAATTGCATTTCATAAAACAAAGCGAGTATGAAATATCGAGAGGACGTGGCTCACAACTCACAACCTGAGAACGCTTAACTTAATACACAGCTGTGATGTTATGTTGCTATCGGTTGCCATGGTAACGCTGTGATTCTATAAAAGTACAGATTTGTGCATGTTTTGAAGCGTTATCAGCAAATAGTGTTGACACTTACCACGATTAGCCCGAGGCAATTAATGGACTTCATCGAATCTTTTTAATCTTTCTTTCTTTCTTCTCTCTATCTCTCTCGCTTTCGATGTTCGTCTTACAATCACGCCTTCGATTATCTGTCTCTCCTCAGCTTTCTCTGTCTGACTCTCTATACTGTCTGTCTGTTTGTCTGCCAGTCTCTCTCTCTCTCTCTCTCTCTCTCTCTCTCTCTCTCTCTCTCTCTCTCTCTCTAGATAGATAGATAGATAGATAGATAATCAGACCGATAATAAGATAGATAGTGTGCTGCATAGATAGACAGATAGATGATCAGACAGATAGATGATAATCAGATAGCCAGACGTATAGACAGATAGATAGATAGTTAGACACATAATAAGATAGACTGTTGCATAGATAGATAGACAGATAGTTAGATAGATAGATAGACAGATTATCAGACAGATAGATGATAGTCAGACAGACAGTTAGATTGATAGATAGATGGATAGATAGATAGATAGATTGATACATATTGATAGATAGATGGATAGATAGATAGATAGATTGATAGATAGTCATACAGATAGGCAGATAGATAGACAGGTGGATAGATAGATAGATTGATGTTCAGACAGATTGACAGATAGATAGATAGATAGTGATATAGACAGACAGATAGATAGATAGATAGTCAGACAGATTGATAGATAAATAGATAGTGAGACAGACAGATAGATATATAGATAGATAAATGAATCGATGGTAGAACAAAAAAAAAACATCTCTGTGACATTATGTAACTCTTACTAAGTAGCAAATCTAGGGAAAGTTTTTGGGAACAGCTTCAATTAACTTAGGAAACGTTAAAACCAATGAGGCGCCCACATCTAAGGCCTTCTTTATTTTGTTAAGCTGTAGACAAGACCTTGCCTCATCTCTTTGAACGTTGTGGTGTACGGAAGTTTCCTAATTCAATATTGTTATGTGTGTAGATCTGTGAGTCGTGAGCTGGCTTATACATGCGAACACATTGGCAAACACACTGGTACACACACACTCGTGCATGCCTGTAGAATGTTACACCATATTGCTAGATGGCATGTCTCCAAGGTTTTTTTTTCCTTCTTCTTTTTTTTTTTTTCTTTTGCCATTACATTTACTTGTGAAGGTGGTTTGGATTTTTGCAGATGATTATCTGTAGCATTTCATAATCACTGTTTTGGTTGTGCTTTCAGGGGTCTTTATAGAGATAATAATGATGATGATGATGATAATAATAATAATAATAATAATAATAATAATAATAATAATAATAATAATAATAATAATAATAATAATAATAATAATAATAATAATAATAATGATAATAATAATAATAATAATAATAATAATAATAATAACAACAACAATAAAATTATTATAATAATAATAATAATAACAACAATAAAATTAAAATAATAATAATAATAATAGTGATGATGATACTGATGACGATAATAAAAATAATTCTATCTATCTTTATAAATATCTGTCTATAAATCTATCTGTTTATCTATTTATCGCTCTATCTACCCATTTATCCATCTACACTTTTCTTTCAGCATTTTCCATCCTTCCAAACCTTACGTTTTACCCATGTGACCGCTTGAACTTTCGTTCTATCGGTTACAGATTTCAATACAACATTTCTACATATTTATTTTCACGTTATGAAAAAAAAAACATAAGGCTAAAACATTTATTGAAACCAAATCTTCTGAGTGGCTTTCCCTGTGCCAATTTCTCTTCCCATAATTCCATGACTGTTCTCGTCTGCTGCTACAAACTGAGCCAGGCGTCAGGTAGAGAGAGTGACCTGCTCTTGTACGAGGCTCACCTCATCTGCCCGGCAGATTTCTGCCACTGATGATCCAGATATCCATGTTCTAGATTTGATGTACGAGCTATCAAAAATGGGGGAGAATTATTACTGCTGCATAAAGCAGGGCTCACGTCCAAAAATTGATTATATTATCTCATTTCTCTGTCTGTATGTCTGTCTGTCTGCCTGTCTGTCTGTCTGTCTGTCTGTCTGTCTGTCTCTCTCTCTCTCTCTCTCTCTCTCTCTCTCTCTCTCTCTCTCTCTCTCTCTCTCTCTCTCTCTCTCTCTCTCTCTCTCTCTGTCTCTGTCTCTCTGTCTCTGTCTCTGTCTCTGTCTCTGTCTGTCTGTCTGTCTCTCTCTCTCTCTCTCTCTCTCTCTCTCTCTCTCTCTCTCTCTCTCTCTCTCTCTCTCTCTCTCTCTCTCTCTCTGTCTGTGTGTGTGTGCAATTTATGATACTTAAATATACAGAAATTAGCCAAGTTTTCATTTTCTGGTGTTGTTGTTGTTAATTTCGATCGTAGAACATCCATTTCTTATGATAAATTTCCTGATATGCAGATATGTTGTGGGAGACTTGAAGCAGCTACGGAAACTGATAAGTCGGTTATCAAATGCTATAAATAAATGTTTCGGTTCCAGTGTTTTATCTTGGTCGAGTTTCACGTACACAGTTTCTTGTCATTGACTTTGCTGTGGAGTTTTTTTTTTAATAATTTGCTCCGTTCATTTCGACAGCTTAATTTGATAAGCTTTCGCATTAGAGACCTGTACTAAAATAAAGCTAAAAAAAGGTTTAAATGGAAAAGTAGAATTTGAGGCATATTATGTAACACGATAAACTAAAATTAAACCGTAGAGATCAAGAATAAGATGATGTGTGTGTGTCAAATTCAATGATTGAGACACATACAGGTATATATCGGGGGGGAAGGGGGGGGGGGGGGGAGAGAGCTCAATGGAAAAAATCAGTGCTTTTAAAGGTAAGACAAAATACTGAGTGAACCCAAAAAGAACTGAAACGAGCAAACACATAATTCCAAATAAGTAATTAATAATCATATCTTTTAAACACAATTCGACATAGTTGCAGATAGTAAAAAAAAAAATAAATAAATAAAAAAAGCTAATCGAATTCCAGATAATTTAATCCTTTTTCATCTTTATTTTTTTTTCCCTCACCACTCTAAACGCTGTATTCTATTGGGTAATGAACAAAATTAATTCCCTCTTCACCTATTTACTTGTTGGATCATTTCACGTTATAAATACGATTGTAAATTAATACGAGATAATTATATCCAACCATTAGCTGCGCTATCAAAGGTCACGTGATAATGCGCTAACTCCGCAGCAAAGGATATTTTTCTTATATCACTAGAGAGTTCCAGATGAGAAAAGTTAACTTATGTTGTAAATTAGAAATTAATCTATTTGCAGATATATTTTTTTTACACATTTCATTATCATGTAGGTTTAAATATATGCGCAGCTAGGAATTCCCGCAAGGCAGTGCACTTTTATGCACTTGATGCGAAAATTCACAGCTTTCTTATAAGCGTTTAAAAAGGAACTAAAGACAGATTGGGAAAATACAGAATTAAGTCGATTTTCTTTATTTATTCTGTATTGTTGTAACAGAGACTAGCCTCTTCTTAGCCAATCTTCTCTTGGAGTCACGATTTGAAGATTTATTTCGCTTGTCTTTAACTAAAAGCACGCATTAATGGAACGCCAATTCGAAACTTTGAATTTACTTATCCAGCTTATGTGAAGGGAGAATTCTTTTTAGACCAAGGGGAGTTATCAAAAACAGATTTCAGGTGCTTTTGCAACATAAATAGATTCTATTTCTCAGCAGTACCATGCATCTAACACATATCACCACCTCAACAGCAGCACCAACAACAGCTACGACAACAATAATACTGCAACAACAACAACCACAATAATTATCAAATCTCGCTAAAACCCTTTGTTATTTCTATGCTATAGAACTACCCCCTTGTGCCCCAACAAGAGTATTTGTTGTTTTCTCTTCATCAGTTTTTGTTGGGTTTTTTTTTACCCTCGGTGTTTATTGTTTTTCATACCCCCAGCCTCAGCGCCTCTTTTCTCCAGAAGTGTTGTATTATTTCCAACACCCCGCCGCGCTAATTAACTAAGTAGCAAAAGTGTTGAAGAAAAGCAAAGCGCGGTAGATTCTCTTCCACGCCGAACCGTCTGGCATTGGTTTTGAGCAATTATATCAGTTTATTTTTGCTTGTTTCGTCAGCAGGAGGTGAAAGCTGCTGTTATTACGACAACCCCAGATGTACTCATCTTTGATTCGTTGTAGTGCGCGTGATGAGTGAGTGTGTTTCGAACCGAGATATCGCAGACTTAGAATCTAGGCAGGAAAAGAGAAATTTTGCCTTTTTTTATAATTTATATCTTCAAATGTTATTTTAAAATTTTGGTTTATCTGCTAGAACTTGCTTATATTTTTCTTTATATACATATTATACTACGTCGGTTTGACCACATTGTTTCGCACAAAGCTTGATGTTTTTTTTTTCTATTTTAAAGAAGACAAATCTTGATGTTATACGATTTTAAAGATGATATACAATATGGCAAATCTTAATGGTTTTTCTTTTTCGTTATTCCGGATGATACATAGTATCACAAATCTTGATGTTTTACAATTTTACAGAAGATACATAGTATGACAAATCTTGATGTTTTTACCATTTTAAAGAAGATAGTGTGTGACAGTTTATTTGGTTGACATAAAGGTCTAAAATACTGATTGGTTAAGAAAATGAATAAAACGTGTTATACATATCTCTCTCTCTCATACTCACACACACGCACTCTCTCTTCCCTCTCTCTTTCTCTCTCTGTTTCTGTCTCTCTCTCTCTCTCTCTCTCTCTCTCTCTCTCTCTCTGTTCATCTGTTTATCTTACACTTTCCCTCTTTATCTCAGATTTACTCATACTCTCTCTCTCTCTCTCTCTCTCTCTCTCTCTCTCTCTCTCTCTCTCTCTCGCCCTATATCTATCCATTCTCTTTCTCTTTCTACCCTTATTCCTTTCTTTCTTTCGCCAAATTATATTTCTCTAGCCTCTTTCTACCTCACTACCTCTTGATCCCTCCCCCCAAAAAAAAAAAAATCAACTGATAATGTAACCAAGCAACGCATCTTTATGACTGCTGTCTACTATGTGACTTCACAATGCACACACTTTCTGTTACGGCTTTAAACGATATCCCATTTCTCTACTCCTTATGGCAACTAATCTAAGATGTTGTTGGTTTTTTTTTTTGAACCTTTCCTATTTTCTTCACAGTATAAAATTTGGCGCAGCTTATTTTGACTTTTTGTTTGACTTTTCACGTTTCGCTAAGTCGGGATGTTGATCTCAAAACAGTACCTGGGTCTGCAGTGAAGTTTGAGACGGTGGGGGGCGGGGGTTGGGGGAGGGGAGGGGAGAGAGAGAGAGAGAGAGAGAGAGAGAGAGAGAGAGAGAGAGAGAGAGAGAGAGAGAGAGAGAGAGACAGACAGAGAATAGAGTTGTGAATCTGCTGTAGGTGAGGAGTATATGGTTGGGATATAGGTTACATGTTTTGGTGTGAGTGAGTGGATGGGTGTTAGGAGAAAGAGTGAGAGAGAGAGAGAGAGAGAGAGAGAGAGAGAGAGAGAGAGAGAGAGAGAGAGAGAGACAGACAGACAGACAGACAGATACACAGAGAGAGAGAGAGAGAGACAAACAGACAGACAGACAGAGAGATACACAGAGAGAGAGAGAGACAGACAGACAGACAGACAGACAGACAGAGAGATACACAGAGAGAGAGAGACAGACAGACAGACAGACAGACAGAGAGATACAGAGAGAGAGAGAGAGAGAGAGAGAGAGAGAGAGAGAATAGAGTTGTGAATCTGTAGGTTAGGAGTATATGGCGGGGATATAGGTGAGATGTTTTGATGTGAGTGAGTGGATGGGTGGTAGGAGAAAGAGTGAGAGAGAGACAGACAGACAGACAGAGAGATACAGAGAGAGAGAGAGAGAGAGAGAGAGAGAGAGAGAGAGAGAGAGAGAGAGAGAGAGACAGAGAGAGAAGGTGAGAAATAAAAATTTTGACAAAAAAAATTGTGCGAAGGAATTCTAAGTGGACTAGACTTAAATCCGAAACCCCCGTCTGTTCATTTATCAACAGATCTTATAGCGCACAAAGAAGAGTTGAATGACCTCAGATTGTTTCCAAGGTTTAAAAATATAAAAAAAACTATTGGTTTGAACCTGCGCTATCTTTCTGTTTTCTTCTTTTATAAATCTATTACTCGTCCTTGTTTCCTGGTGTCCATCTGTGCCTCCATCCACGTGATAGAGTTTAGTTTTGTGATTAAGTTGACTATGAAAGCATATATCAAAATGGAAAAAGTGATAATATTTTTCATTTACATTAAAATAATTTTTTTTTTTAATTAAAAAAATTTTTTTTCATTTTTTTTTAAATTTTTAAATTTAATTTTTTTTTTTTATTTTGTTTTGTTCAATTTTAAAGTTTCATGAAGATTTTGAAAGCTGTGTATGTGGAAAGAAGGAAGAAGTGCGAGAGGAGGAGGAGGAGGAAGAGGAAGAGGAGGAGAGAGTTAAAGAACAGATTTCATGACAAACTCGAAACCCTGTTTTAAAAATTTTACAATAAAAAAACTCGCTCTCTGCTATAATTACTGTTTATGCTAGGATTTCTGCGCGTTGCAGTTCTATTGAGTCACTGACTGACAGAGATACGCAGCGAATATTATAGAGTCTAGAGTCTAGAGTCTACACTCACCTTAGCCCAGGAGTCACAGACTGATAGAGATACGCAGCGAATATCATAGAGTCTAGAGTCTGGAGTCTAGTCTCACCTTAGCCCAGGAGTCACAGACTGATAGAGATACGCAGCGAATATCATAGAGTCTAGAGTCTGGAGTCTAGTCTCACCTTAGCCCAGGAGTCACAGACTGACAGAGATACGCAGCGAATATCATAGAGTCTAGAGTCTGGAGTCTAGTCTCACCTTAGCCCAGGAGTCACAGACTGATAGAGATACGCAGCGAATATCATAGAGTCTAGAGTCTGGAGTCTAGTCTCACCTTAGCCCAGGAGTCACAGACTGACAGAGATACGCAGCGAATATCATAGAGTCTAGAGTCTGGAGTCTAGTCTCACCTTAGCCCAGGAGTCACAGACTGACAGAGATACGCAGCGAATATCATAGAGTCTAGAGTCTGGAGTCTAGTCTCACCTTAGCCCAGGAGTCACAGACTGATAGAGATACGCAGCGAATATCATAGAGTCTAGAGTCTGGAGTCTAGTCTCACCTTAGCCCAGGAACACTGCGCAACATGCTTGAAAACTGACGGGGGAGCAAGGTGAAATAAATATATAAAAAAAAAAAAAAACAAGGAAAGAAAGAAAGGAAGTAAAACTCGTCTACCTCGCTTCGCCTTTACGTTGCGCTCTTTACCAGCTCTCAAAGAATAGACATAGTTTACATTTATGATGGAGATGTGAAAGACAGAAGGCATGGCGTCATAGGTGTGTTAGATAAGAGGGGAAAGGAGAAAGAGGGTGAGAGGGAGGGAAGGGGGGGGATTCTCTACAAGTTCACGTCATTGTTGCTGCGTTTCTTTATCCTGATCCTAGGCTTATCGTGGGATTGGGGGTGAGTGTACAGCAACACATTCTAGAGCTACACATCACGTCTGTTGAACGGAGATTCTTAATAGAATCGTCGTGGGTTTTCTTCCTTGTTAATGTTCGCATTTAGGGATTTGAGGTTTATAGACGCAAGGGCTCAAACATAGTAAGGAAAAAAAAGATGTTCTCTGTCTTTGATTGCAGAGGTTGGTTTTAAGTTAATTTTTTTGGGTGTGTTGATGTGTTATATTGTCTCAGATGGTAAAGTAAGATATGTGGAAATCTTTTCTTGGGGTGTGATGATGTTTTATATAGTCTCAGATGGTAAGGTGAGATATGTGGAAATCTTTTCTTGGGGTGTGATGATGTTTTATATAGTCTCAGATGGTAAGGTGAGATATGTGGAAATCTTTTCTTGGGGTGTGATCTGTTTGGTAGTGCCGGTATGAATTTGAAGTTGGTCAGGGAGTATGAAAGAGGGGGTTAGTTATTGGTACGGAGACCAGAAGAAGAAAAAAAGATGAAGAAAAGCTATATAGAACATTTAATCAAGAGAAATTTTTATTCAATTTTTTTGGGGGGGCTCACTCTCCTTTTTTTTTTATAAATATTCAATAGACTTAAGTACTTTGAGGTTTCTGTTTGTTACTTTGTAAGATATTTTTTGTTTCAAAACTAATTTGTTCTGGGCAGGAAGTAATGGAATGCAAGAGAAAATTTAAAATACAAGGTACTTTAAGGTATAGCCTACCTTAGTATTTTGGAAAATGAGGCGAAAAAAAAAACCCATCAGTGTTCACATAAACTATAACGGATCACAGTCACGTCTTGTACCAACTCAGGCGAGATAAATTAAAGTGCGCAACGAACGATATAACCAATGGTAAACTTTAGAGAAAAAAAAAATAAATAAAACGCTCTTTCTAGCTGTTTGAACTCGACTTCTCGAAGGTTCGAGCGAGCAGATGGAGGTGGCGACTGGGTTTTTTTTTTTGTTTTTTTTTGTTTGTTTTTTTTTTTTGTAGTTTTGGGTTCAGATGCAGAAAGACTCGACAGCCCAAAACCTGGTCTGGGTGGCTAGAGAATGTGACCCACCTGGGAGAGGGGAGCGAGTTCAGGCCTTGTCTCTCACTGCTCATATCTTGTGTGAAGCGCTAGCTGTTAAGGCCTGGGTCTCAAATGCCAGTAAATAGATCTTCTGGATCTTCTACTTCTGCTGCTGCTGCTGCTTCTGTCCCAGTTGAAGCCGTGTGTCTGTCTGTGACGGCCTGGGATTGAAGGTGCATGTCAGTCTATAAGCACAACCTGATCTGCTGTGTGTTGAAAGTTGAGGAAAAAACATGTTTTCGGGAAAGAAGAGTTCCGTTTTTTTTTCCAGGTCGAAGCTTTCTGAATGTTTACTGTAAGGTGTGTGCTAAAAACTCGAACCTTTGTTATGACAATTTAAACTTTTTAAGGAAAAAATTAGAAATCTTAGTAAAGATGCGAAATTGTCGCATTATTTGATGCAACCTTCCTTAAAACAGCCTCTTCATTATTCGAAATTTTCAAAATTTGTTTTAGTTGTTTTTATTTTTTTGTTTCGATTTCTTACTTTGAGCTTTCCCAGAAGGAATGTGGTTTGGCGGTATTTTCATGAGGTGGTTTTAACAACTGGAGCTTTCTGTTTCAAAACGTGCTCTTCTCTTAGTACAAGTGCTTTGAATGTGTTAGAATTTAGATTCTCTAAATGTGGTGAATTGATATCTTTGGAACTTTCTAATATAAATTATTTATTGTTTAATTTCTTATCATTATGATGTCCTTTCTTCGTATCCTTCTACTAACTCTTCAAAATCTAGATAAAATAAAATCCCTTGTTGTAGGCAGGATAAAGCATACACTATCTGTGATTCTTCTGTTTGTAACTTTTCGCAATCTTCTTAAACACAGAATAAAAACATTGTTAAACTACCGGCCTTAAAACATGACCTAGTGCTACATTTTAAACCAACTTTTGTTATTGTGATATTTGTTTCTCGTGTTGTCGAGATGGTTGTTCTAAAAAGTATTTGGTGATTTTGTGTGTCAATTTCTCTTACCAAATCTCTCCCCCCATCCCTATAATCGTGGTCAATGTTTCCCTTTTACTAATTGTGTTTCTAAATATTTTCTTGTTATTCTTCTTACTAGCTATCTTAGCTAATCCGTGTCATATTTTTCGTTCTATTCCTCACTCTATCCTTTTCTCTCTATCTTTCTGTCTATCTGTCTGTCTGTCTGTCTGTCTGTCTGTCTGTCTGTCTCTCTCTCTCTGTGTCTCTCTGTCTCTCTCTCTCTCTCTCTCTCTCTCTCTCTCTCACTCACTCTCTCTCCCTTTCTATCTATATCTATCCATCTTTTTTTTAATCTCCCTTCCCACTAAAATCTTTTACCAATCTATTGACATTGCTAATTTCACGTGAGCATTTATCTCTTCTTACTCCTCCACCTTTCTTATCCCTCCTTCTACCACTCCCTCTCACCTCCTCACACACTCAGCTTATCTTTCACTTCACTCCTCACTTGCCCCGCCCCCCCCCCCCCCCCTAACTCAGAAAAACAATCAGAACTACACATCAACGCAAAAGCCATTAAGGTTATCATATTCCGTGTTTCTGGCGGGTCCTTGTTTTTATGTTTCCGCTATACGCAACAATTGATTACGTCATTGCGCCCCGCACACAGAGATACGAGACAAACCCGCCATTTTTCTTGCCGATTCTGGTAAAATTTCAGAGCAGTGCAGAGCGGAGCAGATTGCCAATAATTGCAGGCAAATTATTATCAAAGCAGCATCAGTTTTGTTATTTGTTTTTTTTTTTTTTTCATGACTCCCCCGAGAATAAAGGTCATATCGAAGATCAGCCCTGAGGGAAACACTCTTGGCTTTAATATCGGCTAAAGTTGACTTCCCTCACCCGAGTGGAGGAGGGATCATGGCAGGATCTACAGATATTTCTTGGTTTTTTTTTTATAGATTTTTTTTTTTATTTTATCGGGGTTTTTTAATGCTTGGAAGGTTAAGGCATGCTTTTTTTCTTAACATTCGTGTCCTAAGTTATATTCGTGTGTTTAATAATCTTTCTATGTCTCAATCTCCATCTCTTCTTATCTGTCTGACTCTCTTCACTGTCTGTCTGTCTGTCTGTCTGTCTGTCTGTCTGTCTGTCAGTCTGTCTGTCTCTCTGTCTCTGTCTCTGTCTCTGTCTCTGTCTCTGTCTCTCTCTCTTTCTCTGTCTCTCTCTGTCTCTGTTTCTGTCTCTCTCTTTGTCTCTCTCTCTGTCTCTGTCTCTGTCTCTCTCTCTCTCTCTCTCTCTCTCTCTCTCTCTCTCTCTCTCTCTCGCTTTATCTGTCTATCTATTTATTTTACTCTTTCTTTTTTCTTTCTTTCTCATACTCTTCACCTTTGCCATAAATTTCAAGCTATTCGTCCCACTATTTTTAATGGGTGGGAGTAACGGATCTTATACTGTTCAGCTTAGATTTACACTACACAAATAGTTCTAATTTTAGCGCCTTGTTTACTAAAGTACATACTTCCTGTAACAAAAATTACGTGAGTTATTTTTGGCGACATTTTAGATTTTGGTAGTTTGCATATTGGAAAAAGAATTATACATCCTTTTAGTCTTGGCTGGATACCTTTCTTCCTGGTATCTATCAATCTTTCTCTGTTATAACCTCTCTCTGCATATCGGTGCCTTTGTGCATTTGTCTGTTTGTTAGTCTGTCTATCTATCTTTGTTTTAATGTCCATAACCCTCTCTCTCTTTAATTCTTTATCAATCTGTTTACCTATTTTCTGCCTATTTACCTATGTATCAATCAATATGTCAATCTCTCTCTCTCTCTCTCTCTCTCTCTCTCTCTCTCTCTCTCTCTCTCTCTCTCTCTCTCTCTCTTTCTCTCTCTTTATATATATATATATATATATATATATATATATATACATTATATTTCTATCTACCTTTCTGTCTGAATTATATTATACATATATATTTAAAATTTATATATAATAATATTATATTATATTATATTTGTATGTATCTTTCTATCTAACTACTGATCTCTCTCTATTCTTCTAATCCTTCTTCTTTCTCACACTGCACATCATTTTAGATACCGGTACTTAAACCTTTCCCATCACATTACCCTCAAACTTTCCTCTCAGTCTCTGACGCTACGTGTCTAAATCTGGATCATCTTCCTAACAAAACACAATGGTGAGCGGTATTTGTGGATCACCTACCCCATCACACCCCGATCCCATTCTACTTACCGGTATGCCTAGAGCCTTGTCGCTTCTTCGTCGTGATGACTTTCTGTGGAATGAGTCGGTAAAAAAATAAACTTTTACTTCACTTACCGTGAAAAAGAGCATTAGTTGGATAAATATCGCAAGATACTAGTCAAATTCTCAACTCGTGTCAACGTGTACAGTATAGAAAGAAAAATTATGTGTAAGAAAGGCTCGTTTTAAAAGACTACCGTTAAGTAAATGAGCGACGTGTTTAACAAGAAATATTATTTTCCTAAAGCCTCTACAACAGTACTTTTGTATACAAAGTCACAAGTAAACGGTTTACATACAGTTCGTCCACAATAAGATGGAAGACAGAAGTTACAGGTAAGATTCAAAATTCATCATCACTGATACTGACAAGTGAATTTCCATAGAAAATGGTTGCAGAGTGTAAAAAAAAATACAAAACTACTAAACTCTTCCCAGTTTAAGAATTGTGTGAAAATCCCTTCAAGTTTCTTGGAGATTATTATACGGGTATTTTCCCAATTTATTTACAATCCTTCTAAACACGATATTTAGAAATATTTGTAGGAACGACCAAAAAAGTGCCCCAAGGTGCGTTACCCATTTATTCGAACCTGCATGGAAATAAGCGTTTTTAGAAGGTTTATGAATTAAATGAAACTCTAGAATAATAGCTCTTATTTAGAGATGTAGGTTTTTTGTCCAGCCAGAGATCTAAGGAGAGCTAGCGCCCCAACTTTTCATCACCCTTAACTCGAATATGATTTATATAGAAATTTTATTTACATAACTATAACAACTTTGAATGAAAAAAAAAAACATATAAGAACTTTGATGTGACCGCTTCGTTATCAAATCAAAATTGAAATGTAACACCCCGATTTTTCTAAGCTTTCAATTTATCTCTTCGTTTGTAACGAAAATGATTTCTTTTTTTTTTTTTTCCCAAAACGAAAACCACCCCTAAGTAGCCATATCGGCTAATAGGGGTTTGAAAACTAGATCTAAGTCCAATCTTTATTGACACCCATCTCTTCTTAGAATGTTTGACCGTCAATTTCTTTCTTTTTTTTTTCCCACACGTCGTCTAGACGAGAAATTGGTCCTTACATAACTGAATCAAGTGAAGCATAGCGGTGTAACGCCGTGACATTTGAAGGCTCTCTGGGGAGGGAGTCAGAGTGGGGAGTGAGAGAAGAAGGGAAAATAACGGTATTTCTCACTCGTGCACTTTAAGATTCTTCACGAGTTTTGAGTGAGTACAGGTTTCGTAGTTCAATCCTCGTTCTTTTCCTCTCTCTCATCACATCATCACCTTTCATTTTCACTGTGTGTTCTCGATCTTGTGATTAGTTCTTATTGTTGTTGTTGTTGTTGTTGTTGTTGTTGTTGTTGTTGTTGTTGTTGTTGTTGTTCTTCTTCTTCTTCTTCTTCTTCTTCTTCTTCTTCTTCTTCTTCTTCTTCTTCTTCTTCTTCTTCTTCTTCTTCTTGTCCTTCTTCTTCTTCTTCTTCTTCTTCTTCTTCTCCTCCTCCTCATCCTCCTCCTCTTTCCTCTTCTTCTTCTTCTTCTTCTTCTTCTTCTTCTTCTTCTTCTTCTTCTTCTTCTTCTTCTTCTTCTTCTTCTTCTTCTTCTTCTTCTTCTTCTTCTTCTGCCCTGTCCTCTCCTTCTCTCTCCCCTCTCCCTCTCCATATTTATCATATTCCTCCTCTCCTGACCCGTTCCCTCCGCGGTGCCGAACAAGCCATGAAGCCACAAAACTTTGATCTTCCCACTGTCACCCGTTATTGGAAGATAAGCTCTCAGGAAACCCCACAGATTTGTCTTCTTTGCGATGCTTAAAGTCACTTTGGAATCACTAGGAAAGATAAAATCATCTCATTGTGAAATATCCAGCTACAAAAAGTATGGGTTTTTTTTTTTTTTTTGTTCTTTCTTCTTTTTTTTTTTTTTGCTCTTTAGGATTTATAAATAAACTTTCATCCCTTATTTTAAGAAGGTTTTCTTGTGTCCAATGTCTATTCTGTATTACGAAATAGAACACGGTAAAGCTACCAGTTTCTAAAATAGGTCCTGATTGCGCCGTTTTAATTCTTTTGAGGTCCCCATAGAATTAGCGTATTTTTAGGGGTTTCTCTTTTTTCTGTAAAAGAAAAATCCTTTGCCGGCTGCTAAAATAGTCAACGTCAGTGCTGGAGTTGTATAAGAGGATCACACAGTGGTAGTAGATTAGGAATTATCTTTACAGGAACTTCTTGTATATATATTATATACACATATATTTATATATATATATATATATATATATATATATATATATATATATATTTTTTTTTTTTTTTTTTTCAATTGTAAACACTTATGGTTTATAATTACTGATTCCTTTTTTATCTAACCGACAAATCTACTTAGGAATTTTTCAAAAATGATAATTATTGTGGTAGATGTATTAAAAAGCTTTCATCACCAATATCCAAGGAAAATCATATAAACAATATTTGTTACACGAAACATTCTTTGTTACGTCACTGATCAAGGTCGCACTAAAAACTCTTAAAACCATCTGTGTAGACGGATTTGACTTTGACACATAAATAGAAAACGACGTGTACTAGTAGAGCTAAAGGGAAAGTGTACTAACGCATGGCTTGTCGTGGCAGTTCTCTGTAGTGGATGACTGCTTGAGGCGTGCCCTCTGGGATACCTTCCTAACCATCTCCCACACGGGATGGGTTCGAGTCCCGGGCTGTGATTGCTCCTCATGCAGCTGCTGTGTCCGGCTGCGGGTCGCTAGGATTACACTATGATCGCATGGCTCGGGTAAGTCGTGGCTGTAGTAACATCGTAGTTACACCGTTCTCCTGTGACACTGTGCACTTGCTCTCCTGTGACACTGTGCACTTGCTCTCCTGTGACAATGTGCACTTGCTCTACTGTGACACTGTGCACTTGCTCTCCTGTGACACTGTGTACTGGCTCTCCTGTGACACTGGGCACTTGCTCTCCTGTGACACTGTGCACTTGCTCTCCTGTGACACTGGGCACTTGCTCTCCTGTGACACTGTGCACTTGCTCTCCTGTGACACTGTGCACTTGCTCTCCTGTGACACTGGGCACTCTCTTGCTCTTCTGTGACACTGTGCACTGTCTCTTTTGTGACACTGTGCACTGTCTTGCTCTTCTGTGACACTGTGCACTTGCTCTTCTGTGACACCGTGATCTTGCTCTTCTGTGACACCGTGATCTTGCTCTTCTGTGACACTGCACTGTCTCTTCTGTGACATTATGCACTGTCTCCTTATGTGACACTGTGCACTTTCTCTTCTTAAACACTGTGCTCTTATGTGACACTGTGCAATGTCTCGCTCTTCTGTGACACTGTACTCTTGCTCTTTTGTGACATTGTGCTTTTGCGTGGCTCGAGTAAGTTTTAGGTGTAGTAATACTGTCGTTGCACCTTTCTTTTGTAAATAAATGCACTTGTATGGCGCACAAATCGTGAATGTAGCACTATTGTTGTTACCCCGATATTGGTTTTTATAATTTTTTTTTTTTTTTGTAACACTGTACGCACCTCTAAATCATAAAATGACATTTTAGTTAACAAAAAAAAATTGCAAGACCTGCAAAGATCATATCCAAGACTTTCACAGGAGGATAAAATAAAATATTACTGTTGTGCACTTATGTGTTGTAATAGGTAGATAAAGTGTGACGTCAACGTTGGTTCTGAACAATCTGACAACATCAATATTGCACTGTAGCGCTTTATGGTTTCTGAGTCGCCTCAGCCATAGCATCTTGCAGTGAGTCTGACTATTACACAAAATGCTCAATTAGAGCGAGAATCTCCTAACTCACAACACATAATGCTCAGTTAGAGCGAAAATCTTCTAACTCACAGCACACAATGCTAAGTTAGAGCGAGATCTTTAAGTCTTTAATGCCTCCAAAAAATAAATAGACTGGGGGAAAATTCTGCTATTGCGTGGAGAAGAAGGATAAACTTCTAAGAACCAATAAGTCTAGTCAGCCAGTTTCGTGGAAAAAATCTAAATCTATTTATAGATCGTTTAGAAATAGACAGCCATGAATTCCCGCAAGGCAATCACTCTTTGGCCGGTTTTTTTTGTTTTGTTTTGTTTTATTTTGGTTTTTTTTTTTTTCGTTTTTTTGTTTTTTGGAAATTCACGGACTTCAAATAAACACCCAGTAAAATATTTAAATTTAGTTTTATAGAAAGTTCAAACTTTGCTGATTTTTTTCCTGATCATTTTAGCGCTGTTACGGAGAAACGTATTAAAAGTGTTTTTGTTTCTACTTGGTGTTTTTGTTGCGTCCAATCTTGATACATTTATCTGTTGTTGAGGAACTGTGATCCGAAATCTCCCATTAAAAGCTTTGTACTTTAAGATGTTTGCACTGAAATAATTGTCTGCACTCTGCTGTAGTTATTCTACAATAATTTAAGATTTTTCAAACGATATTCTTGCTATATGTCAGTGAGTGTGTTTGTGTGATTATATTTGCATTAAGGTTTAAAATATTAGGTGAGCATCGCTTTTTGGTATTTTTCGAAAGTTTCAGTAAATGATCAAAAACGTGAAACAACTAAATAAACACAGAGAGGCAGACACACGCAAAAAAAAAACAACAAAAAAAAACCAAAAAAAAAACCAATAAATAAAAAATGAAAGCCTAAAACTAAGAATTCTGTGGATATAGCTTTCCCTCCCTATCTTTTTTATTTATTTATTTTCCTCTCTCTCTCTCTCTCTTTCAGGCTATTTGCATCTTCTTGCTTTCAAACACTTTTTTTCCCCAAAACGCTAATCCGATATGCACACACATATACACAAAGTGTCAGTCAATCCACTGATAATGAACAAATAGTAACCCTCAGTTGACAGAAATGACCAATTTTAACCATCGAGCCTGCATCAAGCACAGATAATGATGCTAATGATAGTTGTAGACACTACAGGGGGGGTCAACAACAAATATTGACCCAGCACTTTTAATTTAGGCGTTGCAGATTGTGCGGAGTTTAACGGTTTCATTTAGTTTTCGGTTAAACAGTTTTGTTTTGTTTTGATTTTTTTTGTTGCTTTTTTTTTTAGAGAGAGAAAGAGAGAGAGAGAGAGAGAGAGAGAGAGAGAGAGAGAGAGAGAGAGAGAGACCCATAGAGAGTCAGAGGGACAGACAGACAAACAGACAGACAGAGAGAAAGAAAGATAGAGAGACAAACAGACAGACAGAGAGAAAGAGAGAGAAAGAGAGACAGAGATAGAGAAAAAGACAGACAGACAGACAGACAAACAGACAGAGAGAGAGAGAGAGAGTGAGAGAGAGACAGAGAGAGAAAGAGAGAGACAGGGAGACGGAGGCTTCAAAAATTAAAAAAAAGTAATATTTAAACTGTACCGCTTTTATCAACTCTCTTTTTCCCCAGCTTCCCAATGTTTGTGATGTAATAATGAAGATTGAAACGCTAAAAATTCAACGCTCAAGAGACTCTTCAATATTTCGATTCATGGTTGAAGAGCACCTCGTTTTCTCGTTCGTTAGACAAACAGAATCTAGAATGCCTCATCACTTGAGTACATAATACAACTCGAAATGTTTAGGGCAATCAAGGCAGCCTCGATGGGTGAATCTGAATGAAGTAGTTTTTTCTCTGTAACTCATGAGTGAAAGATTGTGTTGTAGTAGTTGTTTACGTTCACAGTCAAACTGTCGGTGTACATTTTCTTTATCTGTCTGTCTGTCTGTCTAGCTATCTTTTTTATCTATATGTCAGTATATCTCTGAAAGAGATAGATAGAGAGAAAGACAAATAGACAGACAAACAGGTGGAGAAAAAGTATACCGACAGTGTCTTTCTCTCACACTCTTTGTCTGTCTATATTAATTTGTTCCCTCGCGTTCTTTTCCTGTGTTTTTGTATCTCCTTATTTTTCTCAAATTTCTCTCTCTCTCTCTCTCTCGCTCTCTTTCTCTCTCTCTCTCTTTATCTCTCTCTCTCTTTCTCTCTCTCTCTCTTTCTCTCTGTTTCTATCCTTCTTTCTATCCTTATTTCTCTCCTTGTCTGTTATGTTCTATGACTCGACTTCTTTATTCCGTTGTGCTCTCGTAACAGTTTTTTTCTTTCCTCAATGTTTTCTTCTGCTTCAATTCTAGTGGCTGGGAATCGTTTATTTTTAAATACCATCTTCTCGTGGAAGAGGACTTCTTACAAAATCCTTTGTGCACTCTTAGTGACATCTTTAAAAAAAAAAAAAGCATCACACTGCCTATCTCTTTCATGATTCAAAGATACATGTAGTTCCTAAAACCCTGAACAACACATTGTCCTATGCAACGCTCGAGAAATGTCAAATTTTATGAGGGCTAGTTCCATCTCCAATGATTAAATTGACTGTCGGGTTCATTGTTTTAATCCATTGGGTTCAGTGGCGACAGAAAAGAAAAAAACAAAAAAAACAAACGGGAATTATTTTTCAAATGTCAGCGAAGTCTCTATCGCCTCGTGCGCACTGCGCTAAATCAAACCCTGGAGAATTTAAATTGAATTATAACAAGAACTGAACGCTTTGATCTAAGTCCTATAAGGTCCTGTAGCGCCAGATGTCCTCTAAAATTGTCAGAGTTTTCATCTTAGTCCTAAAAGTCTTGTAGCGTCCTATGCCCTCTATAATAATATCAGAGTTTTGATCTAAGTCCTATAAGGTCCTGTGGCGTCCTATGCCCTCTATAATAATATCAGAGTTTTGATCTAAGTCCTATAAGGTCCTGTGGCGTCCTATGCCCTCTATAGTAATATCAGAGTTTTGATCTAAGTCCTATAAGGTCCTATAGCGTCCTATGTCCTCTATAATAATGTCAGAGTTTTGATCTAAGTCCTGAAAGGTCCTGTAGCGTCCTATGTCCTCTATGATAATGTAAGAGTTTTGATCTAAGTCTTATAAGGTCCTATAGCGTCCTATGTCCTCTATAATAATGTCAAAGTTTTGATCTAAGTCCTATAAGGTCCTGTAGCGTCCTATGTCTTCTATAATGATGTCAGAGTTTTTATCTAAGTCCTATAAGGTCCTGTAGCGTCCTATCTCCTCTATAATTGTTAGAGTTTTGATCTAAGTTCTATAAAGTCTTGTAGCATACTGTCCTCTACATAATTTCAGAGTTTTGATCTAAGTCCCATAAGGTCCTGTAGCGTCCTATGTCTTCTATAATGATGTCAGAGTTTTTATCTAAGTCCTATAAGGTCCTGTAGCGTCCTATCTCCTCTATAATTGTCAGAGTTTGGATCTAAGTTCTATAAAGTCATGTAGCGTACCGTCCTCTATAATTGTCAGAGTTTTGATCTAAGTCCTATAAAGTCCTGTAGCGTACCGTCCTCTATAATTGTCAGAGTTTTGATCTAAGTCCAATAAGTTCCTGTAGTTTCCTATGTCCTCTATAATTGTCAGAGTTTTGTGACTGAATTCGCACTCAACAGGCGACTAATCATTCCCTCACCTTCCAATCATCTCGGAAGAAGATGGAGAATGAGGGGGAGGGCAAAAAAACAAAACCAAAAAAAAAAAAAAAACTATTCACACATCCTGCGCCATTTTTCAACGTCAGTTCTAAAGTCAACGATAAAACTCAGCTCCATTATTCATGGTCCGTCTCCAGGGGTTTAGGGACTTTCTAATTATAAATCTACCCCAGTACCCTTCCCGTCACCCCAAGTCTCTGGTCCCATCACCTTAGTCACCCCCCCTCCTCCCTAAACCCACTCAATATTGCACCAACGGTCCTAATATAATTCAAATCTCTTTTTTTCTTCTCCATCTTTTTCTTTTAAAACCGTTTTTTGGGAAGGGAGTTTCGACACACGTAGTGTCCATCTCAGGACACCTTTTCCCCGGTCAATTTGTCCCACAGCCAATTACATTTGACACCTGGAAGAACGAAAATGAAACGCTAATTTCAGAGCATCAATCTAGTTTCTTTTTTTACCCTCTCTGTTTTTTTTTTTTTTTTTGGTTTTGTTTTTATTTTCTCTAAAATTGTTCGCGACTTTAAAGTACTTTGTAAAATAGTCGAGAATAGAAAAATAGTTAGAAGAAATATCCAATATTTGAATGAGTAATAAGATTTGTAATTGTTTAAATTAAAATCACGAAAAACTTTTGAAGTCTCAAACTTTTCTCTCTCTCTCTCTCTCTCTCTCTCTCTCTCTCTCTCTCTCTCTCTCTCTCTCTCTCTCTCTCTCTCTCTCTCTCTCTCTCTCTCACTCTCTCTCTCTCCCCAAAAAAAAAAAAAATATATATATATATATATATACACACACTTGCTTATGGTACTCCGTATGTTCGCGCATAAAAAAGTCAAAGCATGGATTATCTATTTATCCACGATACATTATAATTGTCCATAATTATAGGGTCCATTTTAGGCTATTTTTAATGTTTGCACATAAACAATACAATAGTCTCTATCCATTACGTACCCTTTGGGTTTGTTTGTTTGTTTTTGTTTTTTTTTCGGTAAAAATCTGAATCAGTTTATATATCTTTCCCAATAATCAAATTCTCGTAGGTCTAAATAAATGCGCAGCTATGAAGTCCGGAAATCCACCGAGGCTTCCTAAACTACAGGCCAAGTCACCGGAATGAACAAACTTTTGGAGTAGGCCGAAATGTAATAGCAAGCTGATCTTTTAACTATTTGGCCCAGTTAGGACAGTTAGATATTTTGTTGGGTAGGGCTGTAGGCTGAATTATAAGTGCGTTCTGAGTAGCATTCTGTCCTAACTATGCACAAAAAATTAAAAGACATAGATCACTATAATTCAAACATGCAAAAGTTTGTTCTCTTCGGTGACTTGGCCTGTAGTTTAGGAAGCCTCGAAATGCAGATTTTTACGCATGTTCTTCAATTAGCTAACTATCGACTTATTCGACGTGACGTATATGTATTTATTAGGCAGCCATGGTGAAAGAAAGGGATACCGTAATCTAGCAGTAAAGCCCTGCACCTCCGCAATCGCATTTTACAATCGACTTCAACAGAAGTCAGACCTAGATCTAACTTTGAATACTAGATTAGTTACGGCTCTTTTCTTTCATCATTAACGAGCGTCCAGCTATGCCTGGGCTGAAAATGAGATAAAAAAAAATAATTTTATTATATCAAAGATCGAAGGGGCCATTAACTGACTATTACTGCCACTGCTGTAGCTGCTGCTGCTGCTGCTGCTGATGATGATGCTACTGTTACTACTACTACTACTACTACTACTACTACTACTACTACTACTACTACTACTACTACTACTACTACTACTACTACTACTACTACTACTACTACTACTACTACTACTACAAGTACAGCTTAAAGTCATTGCTCTAATTTTCTTCCCAATAGGTTGAAACTTCATGTCAACTATTCCTTCTCTCCAGTGCATTGACCTGTATCGTGTCCATTGTCCTCCCTTCATCTCCTGGGGTTTCAGCCTCTCTCTCTCTCTCTCTCTCTCTCTCTCTCTCTCTCTCTCTCTCTCTCTCTCTCTCTCTCTCTCTCTCTCTCTCTCTCTCTCTCTCTCTCTCTTGTCCAGAAGTTCCAAGCTAGTTTCACCCTGCATTTAATTTACTTTCGACGAAACTGATCACTTAGTTTGAACTCAAACCTCTAGTGGTGACCTCGCTCCAAGTCAAATGACAGTTTGAACTCGGAATTCGTGTAACCCTCTCCCTCTCTCCATCCTAAATCTGCTCTCCCCTGCCCCTCCTTTTTTTTTTTCATTCTCTTACTATTTTAAAGTCATACCACTCCCTCTCCCTCCCCTTTTCCCCCCTTCATCCTTCACAATTTCACACAGTAATTCACACAACAACGCTGACAAGGTAGTATTCAGTTTGAAAAAGAAAAAAAAGATCCATTTTCGGACAGTGATTCATTTCATACACACATAAATATTTGAGTTTAAACAGAACCACAAAAATGTAATCGAAAAAGATTATCCGTAATAAAGAGCATTCTATCCAGATGTAACAAATATGTTTTTGATAATCTTGATTTTTAAAAAAATGTACCTAAACTTGCTTCTGCCTAATTCTTCCATTACAAAATTCAACTTTACCTGTGTGTGAAACGTTCGCGATGTAATGTTTTTATGTCTGTGAAAAGATTGAAATAAGGTGAGTGATGGAGCGCATGCGCTCTCGCTACCTCATCTGGTACACCTGCTCTCCACAGAATATCAACAGCTTTGCTGGCGTCCAAGATTAGTTCTCTCCTGCACAAAGAATTTTTCGAATATAAGTTGTTGTTTTTTTTCAAACTTGTCTCAGGGGATAATGACGCCAGAATCCCGGCTCGTGTAAAGAGCAAGGATAAGAAAAAAATAAAACACGAAAATTTCGATTTTTTTTCGTGGTTCGGGCAGAAAAAGCGATAGTGCAGCCACATTTTACACTTTCTGTCTTTCCAGTGGTGGTGGTAGTAGTAGTAGTAGTAGTAGTAGTAGTAGTAGTAGTAGTAGTAGTAGTAGTAGTAGTAGTAGTAGTAGTAGTAGTAGTAGTAGTAGTAGTAGTAGTAGTAGTAGTAGTTAGAGCTACAGCATCATCACATATATACCTTTCATATATTACTTTATTTCAAGAATAGTTAGATCATTTTGTAAAAAAAAAAAAAATAAATAAAATAAAATCTGTATATATGGATGCTTTTAAACACTTAAAAAATTATGAAGGTCTATTTTCTTCTCCTTTTTTAGTGACACGTCTGTTCATAATTTCCAAGACTGACTTTCTGTCATTGTTTTATTTTCCTGTTAAGCTGACAGTTGTCCCAGCCGAGGTTGTGGACAGACAAATGTCTGAGAGAGAAACAAAACCGTTTGAAGAACTTAAAAAAAAAGCATCCGGAAAACTCTTATGATTTTCTGATTCTTGTATTGCCAATCCCCCAAGCCTTGAAATCATCCGTTTAGAAACCACTTCATTGCAAATGTACTTTTTATCATTTACTGTTAAAAAAAACAAAAAAACTATTGATGGACTACAAGAGACTCGATGATGGCTATTATGTCAATTGATGGACAAAAGCAATGGCTATATCTCGTATCAGAAAAAACAACAACTAAGACATCCTACACACGTTTTTCTTGTACTTATCATCCAGGCAAAATGTTATGGGAAAAAAAAGAAGAAGAAGAAGAAGAAGACTTTGTCCCGCTAATTCAGAATTATATGCTTCAAACAAAGTCATTCATTTTCAAATCTCTTGAATGCCAGGCATTTTCATTTCAATGGAAGTTTCAACAAGCAATCAGCCCCAGGCCCCATTTGCCTCCAGTTAACAATAGCGTCCAAGAGACCTCATGAAGTTACGATTTTCTGTGTTTTTCTTCTCTCTAATTTTGCTTGAATTCACATTGCAAGATGGGTCGATATTGTTCCGTGAAGGCTTAAACATTTTTTGGTTGATTATTTGATTTTAAATAATCGTTTGAAGAGGAGTTTTAAAAAAATAACAAGAATCGATTCTGGGATAGAATTGAATGAATGGAAGCGGAAGGTGCTTAGAAATTTCCGTTAAGATCTTGCTGACTGCGTAAACAGCGTTTAACCAGTTTTCCACCTCCATTATATTGTCGGTTGTAATTGGTATTTGTTGTTTGTGTTTATGATATAGCCCATCCAAACCACAATTTCTCATAGTTTTTTCTGGGTGTCAGATTATGAGCCCCCGTCGGGCAGGTCGGTAGCGAAAAGATGAGACCCCAAACCCATCGATGTGTGTCTTGATCCGTGAAACTATCGGGGCGAGCGCTCTAACCCTATAGCCACCAGTGCCACTGAGCCCATCTATGTTTAGCTGTTGTTGTTTTTCTCCATTATTTTCCCGCTTTCAGCAGTTTTTGATACCCACAGAGAGTGTAAAAGCATTAGGATAAAATTCAATGAGAGTAAAACTGTTTACAAATACTTTTTTTCTCGAAGATCAAATTTCGACATAATGTTATAGAATCTTCATTTTGTGTCTTTTCATATTTTTTTTTTCAATTTTTTTTTTTACATGTTCCATTAAACCTACCCCTGTCTTAAGAATATCAAAAGGCAAAAAAAAAAAAATATTGATCAGACGACTTGGTTTGACACTCTAAGAAACATAAAAAGAAGAAAGAAAAAAATTTAAAGGGAGACAACCGAGTTCCATGTTCTGGCAGTGACCTCAGGTTTAAGCCATAGTTACAGTCCTTGCGGTTTATCAGCTAAGATCTTTCCGTCAGGCATGCATGTAGGACGCCGTGTCTTCCTCCACACCATCCAACCTCCCAGTCAAAGTGTTTTAGCTAATGAAGTCTGCAGTTCGCTCCCCCTGGGTGGCCCATCCCAACCTTTTTCCTGTCGGATCGACTTTCACAATGCAACAAAAGCCTCGGCAAAGTTTGCACACTTTGGAACTTTTTATGCGTCTGTTTTACGCGGTTTTGGGTCGTTTAGTGGATGCTCTGGGTGATTTAGATCCGAATCGTTTTGACAATTTTTTGCTTTCTTAGGGAATTTCTCCAAACATTTACAGCCATGCGGTAATTGCCCTGTTTTATGCGTTAAGCGCTTTAGAGTATTATTGCTCCGCGGGCATGAAAAAGTAGTATACGTGGCGGCAAGAGAAAGCGGTTTTAAGGGTTCTACATGCCAAATATACGCCAAGGGTAATAATTATTGTCGCTCAGCGCTAGCTGTATAGAAGCAGAACTTCAGACAAGCTGGGCTGATGCTTTTGGGTCGAACAGGAGGTTGCAGGCAATGTGGCTCATGTGTTTTGTTTTGTTTTGTTTTGTACATTTTGGAGCTGCACTCTATATATCTTTTGCTTTTTTACAGTGCTTCACAACTGTGGTTTCCCGATCTATTCAAAGATCATTTTAAAACTGTATTGGAAGGTTAGGAATTCCCGCAAAATGTGACTTAAGGTGCACTGCCTTGCGGGAATTCATATTGTTTTGAACTGTGCATCAATTGAGGTTGGTAATACTTGTAGGTATATGCAATTAGCCATAAGACCACTGTGGGGTCGACAGGCTTTATCAAACAACAATCACGTACCTAGATTTAACCGAAAGAGTCTCCTTAACAATGGCATCCATTTTGAAAACGTCTGTTAAAAATGCTTTTTTTTTTTTGGTGGTGTGTGTGTGTGTGTGGGGGGGGAGGGGGGGAGTGTAATGTTTTTTTCTCCTTACGTTGTTTAATGTAATATTTTTTTCCTGCCTTGAATGTGCTTCTTTATTATTATTTTTTTTTTTTTGAGCATTGAGCCTTGCTGATAAGAATAATTAACTAATTTTGTAGAATTGTGGGTTTTTATTAAACATTATTATAGTGTAGGTTTAAATAGTTGCGCGGCTAAGAATTCCCTCAAGTCAGCACTTTTTTATGCACTTGATGCGAAAATTCATAGCTTTCTAATAAGCGTTTAAAAAGATCTAAAAACATATTTAGTCGATTTAGTCATGTCAATTGAAAGCATATTTTTGTTGTTGTTCAGTTAAGACGTTACCAGCGAGGCAAAAAAATGTTCCTTAAAAATATTATGATTTAGCCTATGTTTTGGTATCATGGTAAAGAGATTTAGAGAAGGAACAATATTCTTGGGTTGTTATTTTTTGTTTTTGTTTTGTTTTGTTTTGTTTTTTTCCTTCTCGTAGCAATCCTTACATCATCACCATGGATCATTTACACGTGTAATTTTTTGCTTCAATTACAATGTTGTTCATTCTATCTATATATCTGTCTAAACTAGGAAAATGTACACATTTCGGCACATTTCGGCACTGACACATCATATGAAAATATTATTTGATAAACTAACAAACTGTTCCACCTGTTGCATGTTGAAAAGCATCTGCAATTGTATGAAGCGGTAAATATAACATCATCTCATTTTTAGACTTTATCTCAGCATTGCAGTGACACAAGCATGTTTGATTTTTTTTTTATATTTGATACAACTTCGAGTTAAAGGCAATAAACCTGAAGGAGGAACATATGGAAATATTTATAATCAAAGCCAAATGATAATTTTGTTAAAAAATAGACGTTAAGTAAGTGCATGAATTATAACTATCTCCATCAGAAACATGTGATTCAAATGTGATTCTGGCCAAAAAAATAAATAAAAAAACAACAACATGAAATCAACAAAATAATGAAACGCTGCACCGAATTATGATAGTAATTATAAAGCTATAAATACTTATCTTGAATTTCCCAATATCATCAAATTCAAGAAATATCGACTTCAGATATTTTTTTCCCCAAGTTGAAAGAATGTTGGCCATGAGTCAGTCGGAAATCTGGTCCTAAATTAAGGTCAGAATTTATGGATGCATAAAATAATTATTTTTCTTTAAGCTTGCTGCCAAGAGAACCCAGGGCGTAGGAAAATTACCTCGCAATTTTTCTTTTGATGTTCCTCTGTAATTTATAGTTAAGTGCTATGTAGGATCATTCTTTTTTATTTAAAAGTCAAGCTGTATGGTATGAAGCAAATTAAAAAAAAAAACATATCGGGACTTCAATCTTTGCCATTTTCCTTGTGCTCGAAACGAAATACCCAAAAATATTGAAACCTTTCTGGGTTTTTTTTTTTAAAGAATAAAATATGTCCAAATAAATCGATTGTAGTCAGTTGGTACGTTATATTTTGTATTTCCGACATGTAAAACGACCACGTTTTACTCAAGCATTCTTTGCTAATGATTTTTTAATTTTTTTTTTTAATTAAAAAACGACTCTCATTGAAGAAGCTGTTGACGTGTGCTAGAACTTGTGTAGAACAACACAGGAGAACCTCTAAAAGTCTTCTAGAGCTTGTATAGAACAACACAGAAGAACCTCTTGAAGTGTGTTAGAACTTGTATAGAACACCACAGAACCTCTTGAAGTGTGTTAGAACTTGTATAGAACAACACAGAAGAACCTCTTGAAGTGTGCTAGAACTTGTACAGAACAACACAGAAGAACCTCTTGAAGTGTGTTAGAACTTGTAGAGAACAACACAGAAGAACCTCTTGAAGTGTACTAGAACTTGTATAGAACAACACAGAAGAACCTCTTGAAGTGTGCTAGAACTTGTATAGAACAACACAGAAGAACCTCTTGAAGTGTGTTAGAACTTGTATAGAACAACACAGAACCTCTTGAAGTGTGTTAGAACTTGTATAGAACAACACAGAAGAACCTCTTGAAGTGTGTTAGAACTTGTATAGAACAACACAGAAGAACCTCTTGAAGTGTGCTAAAACTTGTATAGAACAACACAGAAGAACCTCTTAAAGTGTGCTAGAACTTGTATAGAACAACACAGAAGAACCTCTTGAAGTGTGTTAGAACTTGTATAGAACAACACAGAAGAACCTCTTGAAGTGTGTTAGAACTTGTATAGAACAACACAGAAGAACCTCTTGAAGTGTGTTAGAACTTGTATAGAACAACACAGAAGAATCTCTTGAAGTGTGCTAGAACTTGTATAGAACACCACAGAACCTCTTGAAGTGTGTTAGAACTTGTATAGAACAACACAGAAGAACCTCTTGAAGTGTGTTAGAACTTGTATAGAACAACACAGAAGAACCTCTTGAAGTCTGCTAGAACACTGAAGATAAAATCCAGATCATGTGAATAACTGGCATAGAATCTCGGCCGACCACTCAGTGATCTAATATTATTTCACCTCACTCTACTCAAACCACACACACACGAACACACGAGTAAACACTGAAACTCACTGCTATTTCAGACAGTTGTCACATAGACCAGAATTAACCTGCTCTAAGCCCGTGAACACACACACACACAAACACACGAGCAAACACTGAAACTCACTGCTACTTCAGACAGTTGTCACATAGTCCAGGATTAAGATGCTTTAAGCCCGTGAACACACACACACACACACATACGAGCAAACACTGAAACTCACTGCTACTTCAGACAGTTGTCACATAGTCCAGGATTAAGATGCTTTAAGCCCGTGAACACACACACACACACTCGAGCAAACACTGAAATTCACTGCTCCTTCAGACAGTTGTCACATAGTCCAGGATTAAGATGCTTTAAGCCCGTGAACACACACACTCGAGCAAACACTGAAACTCACTGCTACTTCAGACAGTTGTCACATAGTCCAGGATTAAGATGCTTTAAGCCCGTGAACACACACACACACACACACACACGAGCAAACACTGAAACTCACTGCTCCTTCAGACAGTTGTCACATAGTCCAGGATTAAGATGCTTTAAGCCCGTGAACACACACACAAACACTCGAGCAAACACTGAAACTCACTGCTACTTCAGACAGTTGTCACATAGTCCAGGATTAAGATGCTTTAAGCCCGTGAACACACACA
>JAWDGP010002430.1:32500-37500 GCA_033675545.1 Elysia crispata | reverse complement strand
CTGGAACAATGATGATAACTACGCCGAAGTTCCAGAAGGTTCTCGGAACTTCTCGCCGGCGCCTGGAGAATGATGATGGTGTCTGAGTGCTGAGGGTGAAGACGTGTAGTAGTGCAGGTTGTCTGTCCTGGTTGAGCAAAGTCTGAGGTGTCTTCCTCACCAGGCATCCTGGCGTGCCCCGTGCCAGGGTACATACTTACCTCCCTTTGTTCTCAGTCTGGTCCGCGGTAACTGGAAATGGTAATCGCTTACCAGTGGATCAAAACCAAATGGAGAGACCGCATGCTTTGTTTATTTGTGTGTGTGTGGGTGTGAATGTCTGTCAGGGAAAGGGAGAGAGAGAGAAGGATGGGAGGAAAGGAGGGAGAGAGAGAAGGAGGGAGGGAGAGAGAGAGAGGGAGGAAGAGGGAGAGAGAGAGAGAGGAAAGGAGAGAGAGTGAGAGCGAGGGAGAGAGAGAGGGAGATAGAGAAGGAGGGAGGGAGAGAGAGAGACAGAGAGAGAGACAGAGAGAGAGAGAGAGTAGATCTATCGCTGGAGCATCAGGGGTGAACCCGTACGAATCTTTTCTCTGACTGTGTGCTGTGATGGACGGAATGGCATTGTCCTGCGCCAGCTGGTCATTCTATAATTAGAATCAAGGTCAAATAGGTCTTCATGAATCCGAGAGGCCGTGTCCGTCGAAACCATGAAACGCATCGTAAAATGTGTACGGCAAGATGGCAGGATTGACGACTATGGAAGGTTTGTTTTTTTTTATGCTCGAGGCATGAAGATATCCAGAAGACCAATGCCTGTTTCTTTCTCCTACCTACAGATTGAGACTGACGTGTTGAATACTCCTTCAGGAAAGACTCCTGATTTAGATCTTCGAACAAAAACATCATTCTCGGTCTCCATTGCGCAAGGAAACAAGATACGTTCCGTTGACTCGAAAGCTACAAGGTTATTCATTGTGAAATATTTTTCAAGGATTTTTTGGCGAGCGATGCCAACGAGTCTAACCCAAATGGCAATACCATCTGGATAAAGGCATGAATTCTATGGATCAGTTGTTAAACTAGTGTCTTGTATGGGTTAATTCAGACTTGTAAATTCAGGTTGGATTTCTGTGCATATATCGATTTGCCAGACAGAAGGGAAAAAAGTAAAAATAAACGTTTACAAAATGTTATAAGCAACGCACGCTTAATTCAAAACGGATTAAACCTTTAAAATTTTGTTAATGAAATTCTGCGCACTATCTTAGCTTGAAACTTAAAGTCAAGAAGTTATTGATGGTATTACAGCTAGAACTGAAGAATTTTTTGAAAAGACTGAAAAAATGCTGAAGCGTGTGATGCTAATAGATATACTGATGTCCCGAGTAAAACGGAATCCACATCATTAAGTCTTTGTTTAGACAAGCAAAGGTGCGTGAGGGGTTCAGAGACGGTGATGGCAAAACCATGCAAAATGGAGACTCAATTATCTTTTTCTTCTCATACCAGCAACCTTGCTTCTATTTATAGAAACGCCCCGGATTTGTCTACAATACAAACACTAGGGCAGCACTACCGGTTCCTCTGGTGATAACGTCAAAACCGTTGCAAGGTTCACCAAGCCAGTTTTGATATCTCAGAAGATCCGATTGAGCTATGCATGAGCTGTGTCAAAACTGGTCTCAATAGCTTAAACCCTCCTACCATATGGGAAGATATCACTGTATCTATGGCAATGGTTGATCTGTACCAGTTACAGTTCTTGGTCTAGATACCCCCCCGTTTGGTCTCCATAAACTAACTCGCTTGTCAGGGGTAATCCAGAACACAGAGATAATGTGAGATAGATCTGGGCGTCTACATCGCCTGGGAGAGTCAATTTTGTTTTTTTTTCTCTTGAGATAGCTTAACCGACTCCGCGTCTGGTTTCTGTATCCGGGGTATTCCGCCACGCGTCATGCGTCACGCGTCTGGTTTCTGTATCCGGGGTATTCCGCCACGCGTCATGCGTCACGCGTCTGGTTTCTGTATCCGGGGTATTCCGCCACGCGTCATGCGTCACGCGTCTGGTTTCTGTATCCGGGGTATTCCGCCACGCGTCATGCGTCACGCGTCTGGTTTCTGTATCTGGGGTATTCCGCCACGCGTCATGCGTCACGCGTCTGGTTTCTGTATCCGGGGTATTCCGCCACGCGTCATGCGTCACGCGTCACTGATGTCAGGAGGTGATAAACTACTTGCAATATGGCGGCTGGGGTTGGAGCTGCAGCTGCATGGTTTATTTTGTATCAGCGACATGTGGTCTTGCGACACGAGTATTGCGTCCTTCTGTAATTGCTTTAGTACTTACGGCTGGCGAAAACTTATGTACATAGCACGCACGTAGTATCAACCTAGGGCACTCATAACTTAAATTGTTGGGAGAAAATGCGCTGCTGAATTTCTTTCTGAAATGTAGAAATCTGGTTCATTACAACTTTGAAAAATTACGCTGCTAGAATTTTTTATCAAAGTCACATGTTGAAGATTTGTAATGCTGTTTTTTTTTTTTGATTATTATTCTAAAAGAAACAAAAGCTTTTCTTTGAGACTGACACTTTCCAGACACAGAAATTCAGATATTGACCCCCCCCCCCCCCCCCGAAGTTTATGTTAACAGAAAAGCAAAACGATAAATTAAACGTTGATCGCCATTTCCGCCGGTTTTCTATAAACATTTCCAATAGCTAACACACGAACTTTTCTTGAACTGAACTTATTTTTTTTTCTTTAAAGTTGATTCTAAGCAGCCACGCTTTCACGCTATAAACGAGACATCTGTGTTTGAATATCGTAATCCTTGGTTTCCTTTCTGGAAAAAAAAAAAAAAAAGAAAAAAGTTAAAAGGCATTGGATTATGGGATTCGTTTGTACCTGTGTAAACCGGACACATTGTTTATCGGATATATTTTGTCCGGATATTTGCGAAGCTTTAAGCTTGTCATTATCTGTTAAGATCTTCTGGTTGTTTTTTTTTTTTTTTTACATTTCGATATTTGGGGGGGGGGGGGGTGTTATAAACTTCCATGTCACTGTACCCTGTCTAACAAAGCTTCAACACGTCTTCCACATCATACCCTGTAAAAATCTTAGATATAATCCAGCTTGTACTTAAGATTCATATTTTATTGATTTTAATTACATAATCTTTTATTTTCCTTTTTTTTTTTTTGTGGACGTGTACTGGGGTTTCCCAATCTTCAAGATGGTTTGCACTTTGCCTGTTTTAAATTATTGATTGCTCTATTCCCTGTCGGCGACGTCCATTACAGTAGTACAGATGGAAAACGCGCAATCAATACGCTAAAGAACGCAATTACCACTAGATCTATAACTCTTCATCTTTCTTTACATTTGCTTTTGTTCGTGAGCTGCCCTGTGGGGTTTTCTGTCAGATATGTAGAAAAGCCACTGAAATCATCTTTCAGTTGTCTGGCTGTTTTTAATAAAATACAACAACAACAACAACAACAACAACAACAACAACAACAACAACAACAACAACAACAATTCTATTCGGACTTCAATCTCCTTTCGCATTTTTAATAGATTTTAATATCATTGCTTACGAGACCTATGCTATGTAATTGGTATGTAATGCAAGAAAATGGAAACTTGCAGACATATAAATTCTTAATCCATAAAGTTCACTTGTACCTCATCATTATTGAACATAATAAGCCAAGGAATGGCATCTTTTTTTTTTTACAATTTTACTTCGATGTATTCATTCATTTCAGAACTAACTTCTATAAAGCTATTCTGTTTTGCTGAAGATGCATCAAAGATTTCTTAGAGGTTCCACTGAGATCCAGCAATGTTTAAACACGGACAAAAAGGTTTTTTTTTTTTTTGGTTTTTTTTTTTTTTTTGGGGGGGGGGGGGGGATTTAAAAGCGGAATACAAAAGCCCTTGCCTCAGGCCAAACTAAAACAGCCTAAAAATCATCTTCTGGAGATGCGTATGTAGAAAAATAGAGTGGAGGGTGTCAGGATATGATGTATATTAGGTTTCTTATTTTAGCTTTTCTGGACGTGTTTCACGATAGTTCGACATGAAGAGAAGATAATCAACCTCACCAGGACCATTGCTGGCTTTTTATTTTTTTTTTTAACCATGTTTTGCACTGATCAACATGGAACCTACCTGCATCTTCTGTTTTTCCACTTAAAAATTCATTATTTGGCCCAAATTTCTTTATCAATATCTCACGTTTTTAACGATGGCTTCCCTTAGATTGGCCTGCTCTTGTTGTCGTTTTCTTTTTATTGGACTATCAAAGAAACTTAGATGGTTTTATACTTATCTGTTTACATGAAATATTTGTCCCATTGATCAGTTGTTTTGTTTTCAATCGGTTTCATTTGCCATTCCAGGTTCTGTGCTTTTAGCACCTTTTTTTATACTCAGCCGCCTTCATCTCCTTTTTTTTTTCAACGAAATTTCTTTATTTCTTTTTTTTTTCTTTTCACCATTAATCCCAATTGATGTATACGTTGCAGTTAAGGAAAAAAATATAGGGCAAACGAATGAACCTCTTTACATAAAATTAGATCTATAGGTCGCGATCCAATCAAAACAGTGTTAAAAATCCAGCAAGTAATTTGTTTATCGGTTATCTGCCCCTGTCTGTTGAGAATCTCCCTATCAACAGCTCGGGGTGAAGCGATTTGTTTCAGCGCTTCTGCTGCTGCAGTAAAATTAAAGCTTCAATAGACTCCTGGTTTACCTTCTAAACAACGCTCCGAGGTTTTATACCGCGGTAAAAATCAGCAGACGTCGAGCAAATACCGGAGAAAACTAGCGCTGTTTTCATCAAGTTGATGGCATTGTTATTCCACGTTGATCCCGGCGGGTAATTTAACAGCCAATAGGATTGCAGCTCGATATTTAGCCCGGGACTTGACTACTAGTTAAAAGTACTGTTACCGTAATCCCGCTAATATTTGGACGTGTCCTGTTTCCGGGCGTACCTCTCCTGC
>JAWDGP010002430.1:7500-27500 GCA_033675545.1 Elysia crispata | reverse complement strand
ACATCATCATCACTATCACCATTACCACCAATATGATAATAGTCGTCATCAATATCTCCATCATCATCATCATCATCATCATCATCATCATCATCATCATCATCATCATCATCATCATCATCATAATCATTACCAAAACCACCAATATGATAATAGTCATCATCAATGTCTTCATCATAAACATCATCATCTTCGCCACCATCATCATCATCAACATCATCATCACATCATCATCACCAACCCCAATACCACCAATATGATGATAGTCGTCATGAATATCTTCATCATCATCATCATCATCACATCATCATCACCAGCACCAAAACCACCAATATGATAAAAGTCATCATCATTACCATCATCATCATCATCACCATCACCATTACCACCAATATTATAATAGTTATCTTCAATACCATCATCATTAACATCACCAGCATCACCATCTTCTTCATTATTTTCATCATCATCATCATCATCATCATGATCATCATCATCACCTTCATCAATATCTTCATCACTATAATCATCAACAACATCATCATAACCTTTTGCGAAGGAAACGGAAGTAGAGGCAGCCAGGGACAAGGTCTTGAAGCGTTCAGGAGTTTGCGCAGCGGGAAGAGTAGCTAAACCTGGAGGACACTGCCGACTCTTTCTTAGATTTGCCGTTATTCTCATCATTCAGACATGGAACTCCGAAAAATCACGGGGGATTATCTCTTGCGCTCTAGATCTAGCATTTACTCCTCGCCACTTGTTTCCCTCAAGAAGTTTTTCTCCACGCAGCTCTTTGACTCCATCAAACCTAAGGAAGGATAAATTAATGTGCCATCAAGGTTGCTACAACTTATACCAATTCCAATCACAGCCAAGAGAAGTCTTCAGAACTTCCGCGGACATGAATTGGAGAAGGCTAATTATTACAGGCTCCATACAACCCATACTGAAAGCATTATTATTTACTTATCTGGATCTACCAAAGATTATTATTATTAGAGAAAAGCTCTTAAAATGATTACACTTTCAAGAATCTGAATCATATTTAATAATCCCGAGATATTAGCGCATTGCACGCTGGGAGATTCTCAGCTCATGGAGCTTATTGAAATTTCGGATTTCCGGAAACTCTTTTAGATGGGAAAGTGGCCAGCTATTTTGTTTTCTCCGACACGTGTGGGATAATTGATATCTTAGAAGTTATAGAAAGTAGATCTATACAGAAATCTCCTGCTTATGATTATACACCCTGAGATATTAGGAGGCATGTAATAAACGGCTAGCCAGGTAATAATAATTTTGCTCTCCAGTGATAAGAACTACCACTAAAAGCTTAATAATTGCAAGACCTTTTATATCAAACAGTGCATTGTATTAATTAAAGGTATTTAATCTGTTCCAACTTTTTTTTTTTCTTCCATTTTTGAGAAGAAAAAAACAACAACAACTCCAATCAAGAATCGGTTTTTAGATTGTAATTTAAATTTATAGAACAGTTATCCAAGATTGAAATTGAGCTCATGCCTTCTCACATATAGCCGTCTATCCTGTCTTACAATCTTGTTACACAGTTAGTCTGGCCTCTCTTTCTCTCTCTCTCTCTCTCTCACTCTCTCTCACTCTCTCTCAGTCTCTCTCTCACTCTCTCACTCTCTCTCACTCACTCTCTCTCTCTCTCTCTCTCTCTCTCTCACTCTCTCACTCTCTCTCACTCACTCTCTCTCTCTCTCTCTCTCTCTCTCTCTCTCTCTCTCTCTCTCTCTCTTTTTTTTTTTTTTGCTGAGCCTTTGCGTGTTCTGTCTGACGTCTGTCTCTCTGACTCTGCTACCAGTCTTTCTCGTCTCTCTGTCTCTGACTTTCTCTGTACCTGTGCTCTCTCTCTCTCTCTCTCTCTCTCTCTCTCTCTCTCTCTCTCTCTCTCTCTCTCTCTTCCCCTATTTCTTTCTTTCATTTTTTCTCACTCGGTGTCTCTATCTGCCTGTCTGTCTGTCTCTGCTCTCCCTCTATCTCTCTCCTCCTCCTTCTCTCTCTCCTCGTCCCTCTCTCTATCTCCCTCTCTCTCTCTCTCTCTCTCTCTCTCTCTCTCTCTCTCTCTCTCTCTCTCTCTTCCCCTATTTCTTTCTTTCATTTTTTCTCACTCGGTGTCTCTATCTGCCTGTCTGTCTGTCTCTGCTCTCCCTCTATCTCTCTCCTCCTCCTTCTCTCTCTCCTCGTCCCTCTCTCTATCTCCCTCTCTCTCTCTCTCTCTCTCTCTCTCTCTCTCCACCCCTTCCCCCTGGTCTCCCCTCAATTCCCTAGTGACCCTCCCGAATGCCGGGGCAATGCGGTGTGAAAACCTTATAAACAAGGAAGGCACCTCGCGTATTGGTCCAAGTTGGTGCAAGGTCCACTGGGATATGAACACATCGATCTCATGGAAGTTCCTAAGCCCTATCGGTCTTGTTCCCCCCCCACCTCCACCCCCCGGCTGAAAGTTGGAGTTACATCCCTTTGGAGCAGATTATACCCCTTGTAACTCACAGTTTAATGAGCAAAGAGGAACTGGGTCACTTTCTTGAGTCTTGTCCTTGTACCAGGATTTAAAGTCTCATATCCCAAGTTGATCCAGTTTTTTTTTCTTTAATTCGTAAGTATCCTTTTTTTTTTCCCACGAAGTCTAATTCGTTCTTTCCCTGGAATTTCTGTAAAATCGGTACCGATGTCGGAGCTAATCACCACTAAAGCGTTGGATCGATCTTACTCACACATTTAAATCTCTTTTGTTGCTGTAGTTTATCCACTCGTTATATTTCTGATGCTTTTCTAAACCTTTGCCAGGCAAAGCAAGACCGCATAATCTAGACTAGGTCACGGAATAAACCATTTAAATCTCTTTTGCTGCTTTAGTTTATCCATTCCTGATATCTAGACTAGGTCAAGGAACAAACCATTTAAATCTCTTTTGCTGCTTTAGTTTATCCATTCCTGATATGTAGAATAGGTCAAGGAATAAACCATTTAAATCTCTTTTGCTGCTTTAGTTTATCCATTCCTGATATCTAGACTAGGTCAAGGAACAAACCATTTAAATCTCTTTTGCTGCTTTAGTTTATCCATTCCTGATATCTAGACTAGGTCAAGGAACAAACCATTTAAATCTCTTTTGCTGCTTTAGTTTATCCATTCCTGATATCTAGACTAGGTCAAGGAATAAACCATTTAAATCTCTTTTGCTGCTTTAGTTTATCCATTCCTGATATGTAGAATAGGTCAAGGAATAAACCATTTAAATCTCTTTTGCTGCTTTAGTTTATCCATTCCTGATATCTAGACTAGGTCAAGGAATAAACCATGTAAATCTCTTTTGCTGCTTTAGTTTATCCATTCCTGATATCTAGACTAGGTCAAGGAATAAACCATTTAAATCTCTTTTGCTGCTTTAGTTTATCCATTCCTGATATGTAGAATAGGTCAAGGAATAAACCATTTAAATCTCTTTTGCTGCTTTAGTTTATCCATTCCTGATATCTAGACTAGGTCAAGGAACAAACCATTTAAATCTCTTTTGCTGCTTTAGTTTATCCATTCCTGATATCTAGACTAGGTCAAGGAACAAACCATTTAAATCTCTTTTGCTGCTTTAGTTTATCCATTCCTGATATCTAGACTAGGTCAAGGAATAAACCATTTAAATCTCTTTTGCTGCTTCAGTTTATCCATTCCTGATATGTAGAATAGGTCAAGGAATAAACCATTTAAATCTCTTTTGCTGCTTTAGTTTATCCATTCCTGATATCTAGACTAGGTCAAGGAATAAACTATGTAAATCTCTTTTGCTGCTTTAGTTTATCCATTCCTGATATCTAGACTAGGTCAAGGAATAAACCATTTAAATCTCTTTTGCTGCTTTAGTTTATCCATTCCTGATATCTAGACTAGGTCAAGGAATAAACCATTTAAATCTCTTTTGCTGCTTTAGTTTATCCATTCCTGATATCTAGACTAGGTCAAGGAATAAACCATTTAAATCTCTTTTGCTGCTTTAGTTTATCCATTCCTGATATCTAGACTAGGTCAAGGAACAAACCATTTAAATCTCTTTTGCTGCTTTAGTTTATCCATTCCTGATATTTCTCACGCTTTTCTGAACCTTTGCCAGACAAAGCAAGGCTGTATAATCTAGAATAGGTCAAGGAACAAACCACCCTTGACGCTATGGACCCGAACCTGAAAATATCCTTGCACATCTCTGGGCAAGAGTGTTATGTACCGGACTTAGTGTGAATCGCGTATAAAAACAGTCATTTACTGGGCATTAAACCTAGATAATAAGATTCGTGTAAACATGAAAGATGAAGAGGAAGACGATCAAGATAGTGTCGGGAACATCGTGTGGCTGTAAGAAATAGCGAGTGGTAGGGCCGCAAGCCACAGAGAAAAGTGGATGAGGAGATTGTATAGAGGGATACATCTAGCAGAGGATGGACAAAGTCTTGCACATGTAGATAGAAATGTATCTACAAAAAAAATCATCAATTAATGACGATATAAGCCTCACTTTAACAAAAGGAGTTTTCCCTTTTTTTGTTATTAATTTTTCTTTGGTTTCTTTGTTTCAATGCAAACTGGTTATCTTTCTTGATGTTTACCAGATAAGGGTTCTATCACGGACAGAATTATGATCAGAGAAAGTTAGCAACTAGAAACGAATTTAGAAACCACTGCAGCTTGTGGACTGGGCTTAATAAAATGTACATGCTTTTCTTTGTCCACTAAACGAACAAATCAGTGGGCAAAAAAAAACAAAAAACAAAAAACAAAAAACAACCCGTAATCAAAGTAAGAAATTCTTGTATTTTCTGATGAGAAATCAAAACTTATCAAAAGAAGAAAAGGTAGACACACGTTTCTCTCTTCTGAAGCGTGATTAATGCGTATATCCTTCACTAAATTCCAATTTGAGACAGAGAACGCCGATTCAAAATATTTTGCCTTTTGCTGGTTACCATTTCATGTAGCCATGTCGTTTTTCACACGTCATTATAACCTCTCTTCACTAAACACCCGAGCACAAAATGGTGTGATTTGCTGAAAGTTTCCGCCTTGCAAACTTTACGTCACATTTAATTTCCTGTCATGCGCACAGCAGACCCCATTAACACCCAGCGTCACCTAACGGCAAAGACAGCGGTTTACCTAAACACTCATTCCACTGTGCTTGACTTCTGTATCTAGAGCTGTGTCCGGAGAAGGAAGAAGAAGAACTAAAGATGACTTTCGACCTCCATCGATCGCTTACCTCTTAGAGATGCAGTAACTTTTCCTACAGATATCTTTCAAGTTGGTGTCTCTAGCTCTATAGAGGAAGAAGAAAAACAACATGAAGAAGATCTAGATCTCTGGATATCGCCCGAGGGACGCTAACTTCCCTACCCCCTTTAATTTTCGTTTTGGGTTTCAAGTCTCAGCCCCCCCCCCCCCCCAAAGCCCCCCTTCCCTCCCTCGCTACTGTAACCTAGCGGTGGATCTCTCCGACAGGTTCATCTATATTTCATCTCTAATTTGTCGCGTTAGAATCGGCCCGTGCCGCGGGGGGTGAAGAGAGCAAGCGCCCGCGGCCAAGGGATGGCTGCTGGGTGAGCGATTTGATTATGTCCTCTGTGTGAGTGGGTTGGGGTGTGTAGGTGTGTGAGGGCTGTGTGTGTGTAAGTATGAACGGGTTGGTTGTGTAGGTATGTGATGCGTATGTGTGAGTGAGTGGGTTGGGGTGTGTAGGTGTGTGACGGGTGTGTGTGTAAGTATGAACGGGTTGGTGGTGTAGGTATGTGATGGGTGTGTGTGTGTGTGTGAGTGAGTGGATCGGGTGTGTAGGTGAGAAAGGTGTGTGTGTGTGAGATAGTGGGTTGGATAAGTACGTATGTGTGTGAAAGGGTTGGTTGTGTAGATATGCGAGAGGGCCCTAAGAGTGTGGGTGAAAGAACGGGTTGGTTGTGTAGTTATGTGTGAGGGGGGTGTGTGTCTGAGCGGGTTGGGTATGTAGGTATGTGAGGGTTGTGTATGTGAGCGGGTTGTGTGTAGGTATGTGGGGGGGGGGGGGGGTTGTGATCAGGCTGTGTGTGTAGAAATGTGAGGGTGTATGTGTGTAGTTATGGATTGGACTTGTAGGTATGTGATGGATGTGTGGTGAGCCGATTGGGTGTGTAAGTATCTAATGGGTGTGTGTGTGTGAGCGGGTTGGTTGTGCAAGTTTGTGAGGGGGGATATGTGCGTGTGAGGGAGAGAGGGTTGAGTGTGTAAGTATGTGAGGGATGTGTGAGCGGGTTGGGTGTGTATGTGTGTGGTGATGTGTGCGTGTGTTAGTGGGTTAGTTGTGATTAAGAAAACCAGGTGGACAGAGATAGAAAGAGAGCACAAGAGAGAGAGAGAGAGAGAGAGAGAGAGAAAGAGAGAGAGAGAGAGAAAGAGAGAGAATCAGAGAGAGAGAGAGAGAGAGAGAGAGAGAGAGAGAGAGAGAGAGAGAGAGAGAGAGAATACAGTAAAATCAACCAAACTCAAGCAAGTGTAGATTTCAAAAAAAGAAAAAAAATTTTTAATTAAGTAAAACTCTGAAGCCGGCGAACACGCCAGTTAATATGTTTCCGTGAAGTGCCGTGTAATGAAATTATCCAGAAAAAAACCGGGCCGGAATTGTCGGACGGCGACTTTTTATCTCGCGGACGGAAGTTCGTGACCCCACACGGCCAATGCCTGGAGATAATTAACTCGAAAATTCGGTGACACATTTTCTTGTTTTTGGTTGTCTTAGTAAAGTAATTTACTTCAGGTTTGCCTTAAGTTTAATTTTTTTTTCACTTTTTTTAATCGTTTTGTTGTTGTTGTTGTTGTTGTTGTTGTTGTTGTTGTTGTTGTTGTTGTTGTTGTTTGGAGCGGGCATGAAGCAGGGTACCTTATTTGTATCAGAGAATCAAGATCTGCCTAATAAATCTTTTCTGCGTTCCTTTTCACAGCATTTTTTATCGTGTTTATCTTTCATCTCTAGGGCGTGGTTTATAATACTTTTATTTCTTCTACCCTCACAATCACTCTATCTCTCGCTCTCTTCAAAGACCTCCGTAAATTGCGCCTTTAAAGCAAAGAAAGTATTTGACTACCCTTTTTAAAGACTGTTGTGCTTTTGGATTCCTATACAGTTTACTTAACAGCCGATTGTTTCGATTTTTCACTGTTTTTGATTGAGTTTTTTTAATTCTTTGAAAAACATAATTTTTTTTTTTTTTTTTTTTGAGTTCAACGCTCGTTCTTGCCGCAAATAAAACCCTTATACTCTCCCCACTAGCCTAGCATAGCATGTCCCTCATCTTACACCCTAACACCAGCCTCACACCCTAACACCATCCTCACACCCAGCAAACACCGCTTGCCGTTAGCCAGGGGAACTTCTCCGCCCCGAGCTTCCCCCATTCCCTGGCCTCTTGCGTGAATGTCTCACCTGCAAACCTGGCAAGTATTGGTCACGTGATGCGTCCAGTCCTGTACTGCGTCACTTAGTTTGCGCTGACTCGTGAGTCGGGACCTTATCTTGTGTGACTCCCATAGAGTGTAGATATACTCCTAAACCTCGCAGCTGCTGACGCTGACTCGTGAGTCGAGACCTTATCCTGTGTGACTCCCATAGAGTGTAGATATACTCCTAAACCTCGCAGCTGCTGACGCTGACTCGTGAGTCGGGACCTTATCCTGTGTGACTCCCATAGAGTGTAGATATACTCCTAAACCTCGCAGCTGCTGACGCTGACTCGTGAGTCGGGACCTTATCCTGTGTGACTCCATAGAGTGTAGATATACTCCTAAACCTCTCAGGTGCTGACGCTGACTCGTGAGTCGGGACCTTATCCTGTGTGACTCCCATAGAGTGTAGATATACTCCTAAACCTCGCAGCTGCTGACGCTGACTCGTGAGTCGGGACCTTATCCTGTGTGACTCCATAGAGTGTAGATATACTCCTAAACCTCTCAGGTGCTGACGCTGACTCGTGAGTCGGAACCTTATCCTGTGTGACTCCCATAGAGTGTAGATATACTCCTAAACCTCGCAGCTGCTGACGCTGACTCGTGAGTCGAGACCTTATCCTGTGTGACTCCCATAGAGTGTAGATATACTCCTAAACCTCTCAGGTGCTGACGCTGACTCGTGAGTCGGGACCTTATCCTGTGTGACTCCCATAGAGTGTAGATATACTCCAGAACCTCTCAGCTGCTGACGCTGACTCGTGAGTCGGGACCTTATCCTGTGTGACTCCCATAGAGTGTAGATATACTCCAGAACCTCTCAGCTGCTGACGCTGACTCGTGAATTGAAAAAAAAACAAAAAAACAACACACCTGGTTCATGCTAGACCGGTTATAATGTGTTTCGGCTCAGGATGTGAATTTTAATTTCATAATTAGTTTTCTTTCTGCGCTCACTGGCTTTACTATTTCTTTTAATTGTGTTTTGTTTTGTTTTTTTTGTTTTTTTATAAAACCAAGGAGAAATTTCTGAGACACTGAGTTCTACAAAAGAACAGAATGAGGTACAAAAAATTTCAAACGTGGGCATAAAATATGAATGTGAATCAAGTTTAAAAAAAAATCAAATTTTTTTTATAACAGGTACTAGATCTATCATTTTATCCTGCAAATCGAAGGGGGAGACACAATAACCCGCATCAAAGTGAAAGAGATTTTACATGTGATTAATTTTGAATCTGTGTTTCTCTGAACAAGACTTTTTTGAGTCTTCAAATATCAAGACCTTGGCACTGCATTCTATAAACCGCTGAACGTGATTATAAAGATAATAGTTCCTTGGCATTGTGACTCTTTGATTTATCAACCAGGGAGAAAGGGCGTGTGTTCCCAGTAACTCTAGCATCTTCGTGTTTTGAGGTCAAAATCATAATTCTCTCGTCACAGCATTGGCAACCATTCCGCAAGGATAAAAATCCACCTGGGCTTACCAAGCTTACAAAAACCCGAGAAGATGCAAATTTCTGTTGAACAAGTATCAAAATTTGGTGTGCTGTGATTTAGACTGATTCTGTACCGTGGAATTTATCGTGGTTTAGAGACAGGTGAGGTGGCGCTATGCTCTATACGACCAACAACCATAAAACTCCAACACCAACAGAAGATGTTGTCGTGCAACAAGAAAATAATTGAGACCACCTCGTTGTTTTCCTCTTGGTATGGAAACGGCCAGCAGATTCATTATCCAAACAAGTTTCAGAGGGACTAAAATGCTAAACTTCATCTATCGATGTCGGATGAGTCGATACACAGCAAATTTTTTACGCTTCTCTATGGTTTTGCTAGCGGCATTCTCGCTGGTTCCTGATATCGATATCTGCATCTCAACAAAGTTAGGACGAGTCGCCATCGTGTGGGATGAGCGAGCTATTCATGTGAGTCCAGAACTGGTTTTTCTTTTGTTTTTATCTTCACACCAGGTGCCTAAATTAGTTTTGAATGATCACACTTTTCTACTAGAAATAACGCCTGTTTATGCTTAAACTGTCAGCTGCTGCAGTATCTTCTTCAGCATATTAACACGTCATTAGACTCGGATGTTGAATTCAATGCTATTGATTTTACATGGGCACTGCCTGTTTTTTGTTGTCTTCTTTTTTTTTTTGTTTTTGTTTATGATTGTTTAATATACCCTGTCATTTTTTTTTCATTTGTAAGCAGCTGAAAAAGTAATTACTTTTATTATTATTATTATTATTATTATTATTATTATTATTATTATTATTATTATTATTATTATTATTATTATTATTATTATTATTATTATTATTATTATTATTATTATTATTATTATTATTATTATTATTATTATTATTATTATTATTATTATTATTATTATTATTATTATTATTATTATTATTAAGATCTTTATTTTGTGAGCAGCCTGCTCGTGTCCTAACATTAGAAAGATTCAGGTTACGCTATTATGCCGTGATAAATTCAGTTTCTATAAAATCTCTTGACCTTTCATGCGCACATATTTGTCGCATGTTTCATTTTTTTTTAATCAGTTCGTTAACTGGCATTCTTGAGTTTCGTCTCTGCCTAGATAGAGACAATAAGCTATTCGATATGCTTACAAAATCACGATTTTCATTTTGATTTTTGCTTTGTTTTTTTTGTCTCTTTTACTTTTGATAAAGGAATAGTGTTCTCAAGTAAAAATTTCTTTTAACTATCATCCTATGTTTCCTGGTTTGTGTATTGGAGATATTGTTTAGGAATTTTTTTTCCGTTTGAAAATATTCCTTTTAAGTTTTTGTTTTCTTAATTTATTTATATTCGAAGAAACTTTCTTGAAACCTGTTCACAAGATTTTTTGTTCGGAAGTATGCAAGTAACCAAAACAAAAAACAAACAAACAAACAAACAAAAACCCAAATAACACAACATGATGTCAATAATTGTGGTTCCAAACAAACCAATAGCAGGTTATATATACAGAAGGTGGGTTGTATCCCTTCTTAGGCAGTGAATTGTATTCACAAAGAAAGCCAACTACTTAGTCTAGTAAGATTACCATAAGTTCTTCTACCTTTTCATGCAAGTCAAACTGTCTGTTTAGAAGGCGATAAATTGAAGATTGCTTGGAAGTGGCAACTAAGCTTTGCTAAGGGGAAGTGACGTCACGCCTTTCTTCATTCCATAATGCAATAGGATATTATTTTTTTTGCAACCGTTCTGAAACTTCTTTGCCCAAACATAAAGCTAGCTCAGCGCGTGGAAAATACGAAATCTGCTGACAAAGTCAAAATCTTAACTAGAGTGCCGGCATTTTATAATAACCAAATTTTCCAATGCGTATTTCCAGAAACCCGTATTTCCGAACCGTTACTGAAATGGCTGAGCAATTCTGAAAAATGTTAGATGGGCTGTGAAAAAGGAATTCTTTAACACAAAATCCAACCATGCTTTTTTTTTCTGTCTTAAACGTCTGTAAATTCCTCTGCGTATTCCTAACCGCTGTGTTTACTTTAAAACTTTAGGCCGGTTTGGACTCCTTCGAAACGCAAGACGCAATAGCTGGTTTGTTTAAGCCGTCTAGTTGGGTGTCCAGCCAGAAATAGTCTGCAGACGTCTGGTTTCCACTAATTTTAGCCTGGTTCCTGGCTCATTATAAAGATACGCCGGCGCTGGGGGACGGGGCTGGTGAATACCGTCTGTGCGATTGTGGAACAAGTTTGCCATCAACAAAATCTTTGACGGAAATAGTTCTGGTATTAGCTGTGGGGTTTCTTTGTTGTTGTTGTTGTTGTTGTTGTTTTTGTTGTTGTTGTTAGTGGTGGTGGTGGTGGTGGTGGTGGTGGTGGTGTTGATGTTATTGTTTTTGATGATGTAATTCATGATGGTCTTATTGTTGCTGATCTAGTTTTTATTGTTGCTATTATTGTTGTTGTTGCTTTTGTTGTTGCTGAACTTGTTTTCATTGTTGCTATTATTGCTGTTGTTGCTTTTATCGTTGCTGTCGTTGACAAATGGTGATGATGCTGATGCCGCTAATTTTTCTGTCTTCTTTAGTGTGTGATTAATTTGATATTCCGTTTTTCCTTAGGACTTTGAAACTCAACAAATGACGATTTATTTTGGATGAGATTGTTTGTGTAATGGAAAGATTGGAGAAAATACCTCCTTACTGGAGACTGTGATTTCTGAGCCGTTATTGAGTATTGTTTGGGAACAACGAATGATACCCTACGTTTTGACGGATTGAATCGAACAAGAAATGAAGTTAAAATTGTGAAAAAATTTCTCGTCTTTTTTTTTTTTTTTTTTTTTTGCTTTATTTTCTTTATATTTTTGAGGCATAATTTTGTATTTCAAACAATTTCATTAGTTTAGTCCTGCGTTTCCTCGCGTGGTACCCAGAAATAATTATCTAATATGACGTCACTATTGTGTTTAAAATATCACAGTTTCTTTCTACATCTCGAGCAAAGTAAGAAATCTATCGTATTTGTTTACGAAGACAAAATTAGTATAATAAAAAGTTTTTAAAAAATCTAGAAACATTCTAAAGATACGTCAGATTCAAGTGGAATCTGCGACAATCTTTTACTCCCAGCCACACAGTCGATATTTTATCTAGAATACATGCTGTTTCAAGGAATATTGAAAATTCTTTTTCCTCATATATTTATTTATCATCTTTGTTTTTTTTAATTAATGATAATAACGGCACGTTTTGCCCGCGGCCCTCATTGCTATTTACCAGTGCAATTTTTTGAAATATTGAATTACTTTAAACATCGTAATCAGTAGCAATTTTCTCCGCTTGTTGCGTGGTTACCGTTTTATTACGATTAGTTTCCGTTTTTTTTTTTTTTGTTTCTTTTACAATTTTAGAATTTAATATGAAGCTTTGAAAATCGATTTTTCTCCAAAGTTCTTCATACAGACATTTTCAAATTGGTTGTCCAAAGAAAGAGAAATTGGATGAAGGTACAATTTTCCTTCATGGTTTGGATAATTTAACAGAATAACACGTTAATAAGAAATAAATATATCGTTTGAGCATCACTGCATTTCTTAGAGACTGAACGAATTTAGGTATCGTTAGAAATATAGAACTATCTGAGGCTTCATTTTGTTTTTTCAATCAAATGATTTGGGTTTTTTCCATCGATATATATTTAATGTGCCGGAGATAAGCATGGCTACCTCCTAATAGAATCGACTACCAATGCCGAGATATTTATTTAATCCTTTGATTTGTTTTTCACCGATATATACTTGAAAAAAAGTGTTTTAAAACAAGCATAGCTTCTTCCAAACGTATTCGACCTCTGATATTTATTAATAGATCGATCTGATGTAAGGGGGATACATTTATGAGGGGAGGGGAAGTGGAGGTCCAAAAGCACTATCATTGTCCACCGGTCTTCATCAGAAATTTGATCTTCCTCCGCCTATTCATGTACTTTGTTTTTGTTTTATTTCCATGTTTTTTTTGTTTTTTTTTTTATATCACACTCTGTTTACAGTGATATGGGCTTTGAGGTATCAATCAAACAGGTTAGCAATCTATGAATCTATGTGCCTACCTTTGTTCTGTATTATTATTTTTTTTTAAATGCGAGGATTTAACATCACATTTACTGATAAACCTGACTTAAATTGTTCATAGATCAGACACTTAATTAGCCATAGAGCCGACATTACAATTACTTAAAGATTAACACCAAATTTACTCATTCATCTGAAACAACATTTACTCAAAGATCCGACATTACAATTACTTTAAGATTAACACTACATTTACTCATTCATCTGAAACTACATTCACACATCGATTTAAAACAAACAAAAACCAACACTCAGAAAATCTCAACTGCAAAGAAATAGAAATAGTGCTGAACCCAACACCGAGACCCTTTCCAGGTTTGTAAACATTTAGTTCGCACCACACTCGCTGTAACGGGCCAACATCACGCAGAGAACGAATGGTTTATGGCACGAAGTGGCCGGGACCCCAAACACAGCTGACACGAAACCGCCGCTTTCCGACAATTTAATACTCGGTTAATGTCGGCCAGGATCGCCGCTTCCAGCAATAAACAAAGTAAATAGACTTAGGCGACGGAATTATAGACTCGGGATCTCTGCTTCCTGTGTAGAAATAGAGACGGCTATAAAGAATTATAACTGAGATTAAAGAGACAGTAAGTTGTAACTAAACTGATCTGATGAAATGAGAGGGTTACTCCCCCTTGTCTTCGCAAGAACTTCTAACTTGGGAGACTTAACCGACAACATGAATCAAGTCCATAAAACGCACTTAGTAAATCAAAATCTCGTCTGATTTTAAGTGTATAGAATTCATCTGAAAAGTTAAGGATGGGAAAACAATAATTAAAAAAAAAAAAATAAGATCAGGTGGCATTTATTACTCATGGACTATAATCAGATGACATCAAAATGTATAACACCCACCAGAAAGAAGTAGCACTTTTCTTTGAGTCGGCTAAATTCCTAAAATCTGTATGCATAAGAAACGAGTGCTTGACTTAAACAAAGAATAAGGGAGAGAGGTGAAATTAATATAGTTTTCAATCTAGATTACTAAAAAAATATTGAGGATTAGAGAGACTGGCTGATCAAGACAAATGGAGAAGTCAAGAGAAGTTGAGAGAGTAATACACAGTCATCAAGAAAGAGATAGAGAAAGAGAGAGAGAAAGAGAGGGGGGAGAGAAAGAAAAAGAGAGGAGGGGGCGGAGAGAGAGAGGAGAAAGAGAGGAAGAGAGAGAGAGGGGGGAAGAGAGAGAGAGAGAGAGAGAGAGAGAGAGAGAGAGAAACAGCAAGGGAAATGGAGAACCTCATGAATGAAAAGGTCGAATTTTATGAGAGAGAGATATACATGTAGATGGAGAGTGAGAGATGGAGAAGCCGCAGGCAGCCACACAAACACAGTTAGGAGGCGCAAGGAGATAGAGAGAGAGAGAAAGGGGGAGAGACGGAGAGACTGAAGAGGAAAAAGAGGAGGAGAGAACATAACCAAGAACTGGACAATAAAATTGTAACTTTGCTGTTGTTATACCTCTCAAATCGTTGAAAAATAAAAACATTGGTTAATTTTTAAAAATTCAAATTCTCTCTAAGTTGTTTTATCATTAAAAAACAAAAACAAAAACAAACAAAAAAAGAAAACAAAGCAAAAACAAATGAGAAGACAGTACTGAAGCAGTCTACTCTACGTCTGCACAGCGAAAGCTAATGGCCAGAAAAACCATTGACTCCTTCAATGGTTCTCAAAAGCTCTAGCCAAAGGCGCCTCGGTCTAGATCGAGATCTTGGCTGAAGAGCTCGCCGGAAGTTGTGGCTATCGCGCTGGCGGTCAGAGACCGGTTTGTGCTGTCGGCCGGAGAGTGAGTCCGGGGCATATTTCACGAGTTCATCATCTTAATTAGGCCGCTTGACCACAAGTGACCACAAGTGACCGGCACATGGCCAAGACGTTCCATCTTTCTCTGTGTAGGTGGGAAGTTGATCCCCTGCTCTGTCTGCAGATGCTAAATGTGTAAACCGCTCACTGGGACATATTGTGGTAGATTTATTCTTTTTCTTTTCTTGTCTCTGGGTCTTTATCACTAACTTGGTTACTGGATTTCTAATCTGAACCGTCTTTTATTCATGTCCACTGCTCAATCTGTCTGTCTGTGTCTGTCTCTGTTTCTCTACCTCTCTGCTTGTCTGTCTGTCTGTCTGTCTGTCTGTCTGTCTGTCTCTCTCTCTCTCTCTCTCTCTCTCTCTCTCTCTCTCGCTCTCTGTGCTCCTCCTATTCTCTCTCTCTCTCTTTCTTCCTTACCCTATTTCTTACTCTCTGTATACATATCTATCTTTCTAGCTGTCTATCTATCTATCTATCTATCTATCGTTCTATCTTCTTATTTATCTATTCATCTATCTTGAACGCTGTAATCTATTCCTCTCTTTCTCTTAATGTCGCTGATATTCTATCCATAATTATTCAAAGAATTGTCTACCTACCTATCTTTCTCGATTTAATTATCTATCGACTTATCTCCCCATCTACCTAAGTATCTATCCATAGACCTGACTATCCATTTATCTATCGAACTGCTTGTCATTTTTCTTTCTACTTTCATGAATTTCCTGCCTTTTTTTTTTCATTTTATTCTTTTTTCTTTTTCATTTTCTCTCTCTTTCCCGTTTTTTTTTTTTTTTTCCCGGCCTCTTATTCTCACAGCCATGCCACTGTCAGCCTTAGTCATAACCTCGGGTCTCGGTCACCGACGCTGTTAAGTGCAGTGGTCAGTCTGTGGTCATTCGTAGGTCCCTAAGGTCAGTGGGAAGTGACAGAGATGCATGGCAGGTCCAGATCTGGTGCTCTTAGGTACTCAGCACGGTGTTCCCTGATGCACGGATGTGCGAGCTCACGCCGAGAGACCGCGGAGGGGGAAGGGTAATTGTGGGAGCAGAGCCCCGGGGGAGACGAAACTAGATTGGTGAAATAGGGAGGGGGGGGCGAGAGGGGGAGGAGGAGGTAGAGGAGGAAGAGAAGAAAGAGGAGGAGGAGGAGGAGAAGTCGGAGGAGGGGGAGGAAGAGAAGAAGTAGGAGGTGGAAGAGAAGAAGGAGGAGGAGAAGGAGAAGAAGGAGGGAGAAAAGAAGAACAAGAAGAACAAGAACAAGAACAGGCAGGACAGCACGACGAGGACAGGAAGAAGAAGAAGAGGAAGAAGAAGAAGGAGAAGAAGAAGAAGAAGAAGAAGAAGAAGAAGAAGAAGAAGAAGAAGAAGAAGAAGAAGAAGAAGAAGAAGAAGAAGAAGAAGAAGAAGAAGAAGAAGAAGAAGAAGAAGAAGAAGAAGAAGAAGAAGAAGAAGAAGAAGAAGAAGAAGAAGTAAAAAGAGAAAGAGTAGAAGCTAACTTATCAAGCAAAATAGCGTCAAAAAAAAATAAAACATAACTTCCTATCTGTATGGAAAATGATTTCTTTTACTCTAGTGACACAAGTCTTACTGATCTGTTATACTGAATGGCGACTCGACATGTGAAAAAGGCAAAACTTTCCATAGCGCCCCTTCATTTACTTATTTATATAAACATATATATATATATATATATATATATATATATATATATATTTTTCCTATCATCACGTTATATTTATATATTAGCTGAAAACTCCGTTCTACAAATGAGACCCTGGTGTCAATTTCCCGGGACTGGGGTGCGGGTGTCTATTTAAAGAGGCTTATAAGTGGGCTTGATTTCTCTTCTTTTACTTTATATATACATATATATATAAAAATTTTTTTTGTATTACCGCGTAAGCCTGAGAGCCTGATTGGTCCTGAACGCCGGCTGATTCCGGGGGGGGGTGGGAGTAAGGGGGTCCAGCTCTGTCGGGTTTCAGCGTCGGTCCTAACTCGTGGCTGGCGAGATTTCCCCCTGGGATAGGTCTAGAGAGTGTGTGTGTGGTGCTATATAGAGACTGGGCACGTCTAGCCTGGACTCATGATCCTCCGCTACCGGACTCTTCTCTCGCCTGGTACTGGGAGAGGGATGGAGGGTGGGGGGGGGGTTAATTAGAGACTTATCAGCCTCATCATAGAGGAGATGGGGGGGGGGGAGGGGAGGGGTGAAAAGTGGGTTTTTTGGGAAACGGAGTGGGGGGGGGGGGGGGGAAAATTTTGGTTTGTTGGGTGAGTGACTGAGAGATCGGTTCATCCTATAGGTGTGAGGTAGAACAGGTGGAGGGAGAGGGGAGGGGAGGGGGGGGGTGAAAAGTTTGGTTTGTTGGGTGAGTGACTGAGAGATCGGTTCATCCTATAGGTGTGAGGTAGAACAGGTGGGGGGAGCGGGGGAGGGGGGGGGGGGGGGGGGTGAAAAGTTTGGTTTGTTGGGTGAGTGACTGAGAGATCGGTTCATCCTATAGGTGTGAGGTAGAACAGGTGGAGGGAGAGGGGAGGGGGGGGGGGTGAAAAGTTTGGTTTGTTGGGTGAGTGACTGAGAGATCGGTTGATCCTATAGGTGTGAGGTAAAACAGGTGGAGGGAGAGGGGAGGGGGGGGGGGGTGAAAAGTTTGGTTTGTTGGGTGAGTGACTGAGAGATCGGTTCATCCTATAGGTGTGAGGTAAAGCAGGTGGAGGGAGAGGGGGGAGGAGGGGGGGGAGGGTGAAAAGTTTGGTTTGTTGGGTGAGTGACTGAGAGATCGGTTCATCCTATAGGTGTGAAAATTGGTGGTGAACAGGTGGAGGGAGAGGGAGGGGGGTGAAAAGTTTGGTTTGTTGGGTGAGTGACTGAGAGATCGGTTGATCCTATAGGTGTGAGGTAGAACAGGTGGAGGGAGAGGGGAGGGGGGGGGGGGAGGGGTGAAAAGTTTGGTTTGTTGGGTGAGTGACTGAGAGATCGGTTCATCCTATAGGTGTGAGGTAGAACAGGTGGAGGGAGAGGGGGGCGGGACGGGAGGGGGGTGAAAAGTTTGGTTTGTTGGGTGGGTGACTGAGAGATCGGTTCATCCTATAGGTGTGAGGTAGAACAGGTGGAGGGAGAGGGGAGGGGGGGGTGAAAAGTTTGGTTTGTTGGGTGAGTGACTGAGAGATCGGTTCATCCTATAGGTGTGAGGTAAAACAGGTGGAGGGAGAGGGGAGGGGGGGGGGGGGGGGTGAAAAGTTTGGTTTGTTGGGTGAGAGACTGAGAGATCGGTTCATCCTATAGGTGTGAGGTAGAACAGGTGGAGGGAGAGGGGAGGGGGGGGGGGGTGAAAAGTTTGGTTTGTTGGGTGAGTGACTGAGAGATCGGTTCATCCTATAGGTGTGAGGTAGAACAGGTGGAGGGAGAGGGGAGGGGGGGGGGGTGAAAAGTTTGGTTTGTTGGGTGAGTGACTGAGAGATCGGTTCATCCTATAGGTGTGAGGTAGAACAGGTGGAGGGAGAGGGGGGAGGGAGGGGAGGGGGGGGGGGGTGTAAAGTTAGGTTAGTTGGGTGAGTGACTGAGAGATCGGTTCATCCTATAGGTGTGAGGTAGAACAGGTGGAGGGAGAGGGGAGGGGGGGGGTATTAATTAAAGACGTACCAGTCTCATGGTTTGGTAGAAAGGGAGAGGAGAAAAGGTATGGCAGGGGTGGGGAGGGGATGGAATGCTTATTTGAGACTAATCAGCCCCACCCTAGGGGAGAGGGAGGGGGGGAGGGGATGGAATGCTTATTTGAGACTAATCAGCCCCACCCTAGGGGAGAGGGAGGGGGGGGAGGGGATGGAATGCTTATTTGAGACTAATCAGCCCCACCCTAGGGGAGAGGGAGGAGGGGATGGAATGCTTATTTGACACTGATCAGCCCCACCCTAGGGGAGAGGGAGGGGGGAGGAGATGGAATGCTTATTTGAGACTAATCAGCCCCACCCTAGGGGAGAGGGAGGGGGGGGGAGGGGATGGAATGCTTATTTGACACTAATCAGCCCCACCCTAGGGGAGAGGGGGGAGGGGATGGAATGCTTATTTGACACTAATCAGCCCCACCCTAGGGGAGAGGGAGGGGATGGAATGCTTATTTGAGACTAATCAGCCCCACCCTAGGGGAGAGGGAGGGGATGGAATGCTTATTTGAGACTAATCAGCCCCACCCTAGGGGAGAGGGAGGGAGAAAGGGGGGAAGAAAGGTGTGGTTGAATTTTTTTGTAGGGGAGAGGGAGGGGGGGGGAGGAACTAGTTGAACCTTGTGGTGCGAGGTAGAAAAGGTCGGTTGAAGGGTGGGAGGGGGGAGGAACTAGTTGAACCTTGTGGTGCGAGGTAGAAAAGGTCGGTTGAAGGGTGGGAGGGGGGAGGAGAGGGAGAGAGAGAGAGAGAGAGAGAGAGAGAGAGAGAGAGAGAGAGAGAGAGAGAGAGAGAGAGATGGGAAGAGTGGTGACAGATGAAAAGATTTAAGAGTGGAGCAGGAATAGCGAACGAATAAAAAAGAGGGCTTTGGGCGGGGGGGTTAGTACAGATGATGATCGAAGAAGAAAAAAGAAAAAGGAAGTAATAAAACGGATGACTAAAGGAGATAGAGATAGACAATAATAGTAGGAGTCCTCAGATAGTGAAAATGTGAAAAAGAAATAGTAAGGTGTTAAACCACATGCAATTGACATTCAGTAAAAGAAAAGAAAAAAAAAACAGTGTAAAGAGATGGAAAAGAATGGTTCAGAAATTCCAAAAGGTTTCGAAGTTGCTCTCTTGCGGAATGAAAAAAATGAAGAACTTAAAACCACAGGAAATAAGAGACAATAAGATAAGATAAGATAAGATAAGACAGAACTTTATTTACCCCTAAAAAAAACCGTAAACCACCAGCAAAAGGAGTAAGTGAAATCTGAATAGAGTTACGGCATGTCCCAGTTCACAATGATACCCGAATTTTTTCCCCCTATGTTATAAGCAAACCTTGCTGTATTGTGGTCTTACGTTGGTCATTTTTCTCAACAGTTACTGACCTCTAGATTGGGACCTGGCCA
>JAWDGP010002430.1:0-5000 GCA_033675545.1 Elysia crispata | reverse complement strand
AAATAAACCAGTCACACTGCTAGCCACGCACTCTTTGCGTTGCTACCGCCTCCTTTTCTTGTTAAGTACAATATAACTGTACCATGTCTTTGTTCATATTGTTATACAGTATACACATGAGAGAAATGATCTTATTGTTTGTCCAGTATTTCCTATCAGCTGAAGGCGGTTTCTGTATTCTTTCAAGGGAAGCAGACAAACTTCTATCTATAATGTTTTCCCAAGCCTCTCAAAATCAAGTTTAAAAACTTTTTTTTTATTAATGATTTGTGTCGCATCTTATCAATATTGGTCGTGATTAAACTGTATCAAGGATATAATATACGATAAAGTTACCTTTATGATAGTCTAAACTGAATTTTCATGCCATAGCGCAATGCATAAAGAAAGAAAAAAAAAAAAACACAATAACTAATAGATGACGATACAGACTAATAGTTGAAGTACCCTCCCTCTACCATGATTCAAACTCATACTCTTTATGTAATGCGACGCGATCTACCTACCTTGACCATTTAGCGCCAACGAAGAGATAAATGGCTCCGAACTGGCATGGATAACAAAAAAAAATAAATAAATAAAAATAAAAAGGCAAACCAGAAGGAATCACGAACCTTCTATTGTGGATCTGTTTCCTGGATCCCTTGTTTGTTTTGTGTGGGCTGGTACGAGATACGGTGTGGGCAGAAGTCTAGGAAGCTAATATGATAAACGCTGGAAAAGAATGTTGTTTGATAACTCTGACGTGGATTTTACTGCTTTTGTTCTTGTTGTTGTTGTTGTTGTTGATAGTGGTGGTGGTGGTGGTGGTGGTGGTGGTGGTGATGGTGGTGTTCTTCTTCCTCTTCTTCTTCTTCTTCTTCTTCTTCTTCTTCTTCTTCTTCTTCTTCTTCTTCTTCTTCTTCTTCTTCTTCTTCTTCTTCTTCTTCTTCTTCTTCTTCTTCTTCTTCTTCTTCTTCTTCTTCTTCTTCTTCTTCTTTTTTTTCCTTCTTGTTGCTACTGCTGCTGCTGCTTCTGTTGCTGTTGTTGTTGCTGTTGATGCTGCTTTATTGTTGCTGTTATTGCTATAGTTACAGTTAACATTTTTGTCATTGTTATTAAAATTACGACCTAGCTGTGAGCATCTTTTCGGGGCAACTTTACAAAATTAGTCCACCATACACCGAGATAAAGTAAGCTTCGTGTTTGTCGCAGACCACCGATTTTCCAATGTTAATGATACATCAACTTTCAAGAGACCACACTCCTTCCAGGACAGTTAGTTCTATCATAACATCTCCTCAAAACAAAACCACGTAGATCACATCCGGGTAACTGGAAACTGTAATTGACCAACTTTCAACATCTTTCCAAAAAAAGCGTACTTCTCTTCACTCTTTCCCTATTTTTTCCGTCTCTTTCCTCCGCACATTTTCCGTTTTTCACTTTTCAGTGTATAATTAATCCTCACAAATGCTTTAATCGAAGTACATTTTCTCCTACTACCTGAAGCTTTTCTCCCCTCCTCACTTTAATTATCTCTTCGTGTTCGGCTGAAGGAAGATAAAAGAGGTTGTAGTTACACGTCCATTAATTGGCCATCTCGGATTCCGTCAAAACATGCCTGATGTCCAACATTTGTGGGCGAGAGAGATAACCAGTGATTCTGGGAAAACAGCACCTGTCAACCATTGGGTGCCACGTTTTGATGTCACATGACACGAAGAACTCCGATAGACTTAGGGGACCTTAATAAATTTTAAACTCCACATTTACTTGTCACATGACACGAAGAACTCCGATAGACTTAGGGGACCTTAATAAATTTTAAACTCCACATTTACTTGTCACATGACACGAAGAACTCCGATAGACTTTGGCGACCTTAATAAATTTTAAACTCCACATTTACTCGTTTGAAGAAATAGAAGGTGTAATTACCACCTCTTTGGTTAAGGAAGGCGTTTATAATTTACCTCATTTAGTAACACAAAGCCATACCGGAAAAACACAAAAATAACAATTATTGTGTCTACTATTTTTCTTGTATGTGGAAGATCTTATTTCCTATTCAATCCTTTTGCGTTAACCCACACATACAGTTCTTTTTTTTTTATTTCTTTTTCTTTTTTTTTTAATTGTAATATTCTAGTTTCTCTTTGTTGAGGTGATTATTTATGTACAATTTATTTTTTTCATTCTTCGCGATAGAGAGAACATCATCAAATCCACATTTGAAGGAATATGAGCGTAAATAAAACAATTAAAACATGAGAATATCTTCTAGATTGGCGAAAATTACAAGAAACAAACTACCTGGGCTTTAGAAACCACTTAGAATTAATACAAGAAAAAACTAACGTCTGTTAAAAAGACACCAATTTGGTCCCTCGGGTGAGCTCCATAAATATAACCTTTATTAGAAAGTTTACATACCTGGAATAGACCATTGTAGAGGTAAGCTTTGTAGGAAACTCGCCATTCGTCCTGTTATAACTCTTTTATTTGTCGAAAATGCCATCTCTTGACCTTAACGAAAGAAGCAGAAGAATAGTTAATTTTGGAGGCAGCAATTAACTTTCCCGAGAAAGAATGGTAGATACAAAATCTCCAGCGACCGATTGTCAAAATTACTGGTAATATGATAATGAAAGTTTTCAGCATGGACATTTAGGGCGGGATGTGTTTATGATGTTTTTAATTCCATAATACTTCGCCATACGTCAAAGCTCTTTAGGAAGACGTTTGTGAAAGGTTGTAGCACTTTAAAATGACATTTGCACTCCAGCGCGTGTGGCCGTTGGGTTATGTTTACTGTTTTGTGATTGGTCTACGAAAGACAGCGGAGATGGGCGAAGTGGGTGTGGACATGCGTAGAAAACCAGTATTACTTGATTAATTTCGTGGGATTGAGCAGAGTTGCCAGGCGGGTTGGTCAAAGGTGAAGGGTTAGAGTTCACGCTAATAAGGCGGCGGGAATTTCGATGTGATGGGTACAGTCCGCCTAAATCTATAGATCTCTAGCTTTGCTCTTCGAGGAACTTAGGGGACGTGAAACTATTCAAAACATGGACATGTTATTTCTAGAAATCTCTCCCTAGCTTTGTCCCTTTTAAGATTTTTCGGGGAACTTAGGGGACGTGGAACTATTCAAAATATGAACATTTTATTTCTAGAAATCTCTCCCTAGTTTTGTTCCTTTTAAGATTTTTCGGGGAACTTAGGGGACGTGGAACTATTCAAAACTTAGAATAATTATTATGGCTGTTATTTCTGGAATTTCTTCCCGATTCTGGAAATTTCTGAGGTCCATGCCAAGTTTTCATTAGGAGTTGTCGTCAATCAATTGGCGGCGGAGACGGCAAAATAACTGGCATTGTTTTCATCGCTGCTGTTGTTGACTAAAAAACAAAACTGCTGTTGGCAAATGAAAGGCGACAGAAAGAATTGCTGTAATTACTGGAAATCTTTGTTGCTGATCTCATGGCTTTTAATGCTCTGTGTGAAATCTGATTTTGTTTACCTGCTACCATAGTCCATTAGCCCATTCTCCTATAACGTGTCTGTTAAACAGAGCTACGTTGTGCAAGAAACCAGAATTTCTTGCTTTACTAGAATCTCCTTTACCGAAAACTTAAATTCAACAAAATGTATTTTATTTCGAATTCTACTTTTCAGGGTCTAAAACTACTATTACATGCTTAAACCTATGGTCGCGAGTTTTCTGCACAGCATAAAATGGAGTAAAAAAAAAAAAATAACAATTAAGAAACACAATTAAAAAAATGGTATTACGAGAGGAGTCCCAGATTTTTCAGAGTTGAGTATAGTGATAGTGCCAACTGGAGAATGGAGGTCGTTGTTTGCATAGACAGACGCTTAAAAATGTAGCGTATATATATATATATATATATATATATATATATATATATATATATATATATGTTTACACAGACTTTTTAAGTGGTTTTAGAAGGGCGCAGACTTTTTAAAGTGGTTTTAGACGTTCGAAGATTTTTTGGTATTTCTGTTCATTAGGAAGTTTGTAAACGCGGCAGGGAGACTCAGAGACAGACAGACAGACAGACAGACAGACAGACAGACAGACAGACCGACATACAGACAGACAGACAGACAGACAGACAGACAGACAGACAGACAGACAGACAGACAGACAGACAGACAGACAGACAGACATACATACATACATACATACATACATACATACATACATACATACATACATACATACATACATACATACATACATACATACATACATACATACATACATACATACATACAGACAGACAGACAGACAGACAGACAGACAGACAGACATCATACTCACCCAAAGACAGGAAAACACAGACAGAATGGGGAAAGGGATGGCAAGAGGTTAAGAAAAGAAAACGCAAATGAGTAGAAAGAAATAAGTGAGGGATATACAGGGAGATTTTTAAATGTCGGTATATGTGGATAGAAAGATTTCAAAACACTAGAGTTGGATCGAGAGACAGAAAGACAGATATATAGAGAGGAGAGGAGACAGAAAGACAGATATATAGAGAGGAGAGGAGACAGAAAGACAGATATATAGAGAGGAGAGGAGACAGAAAGACAGATATATAGAGAGGAGAGGAGACAGAAAGACAGATATATAGAGAGGAGAGGAGACAGAAAGACAGATATATAGAGAGGAGAGGAGACAGAAAGACAGATATATAGAGAGGAGAGGAGACAGAAAGACAGATATATAGAGAGGAGAGGAGACAGAAAGACAGATATATAGAGAGGAGAGGAGACAGAAAGACAGATATATAGAGAGGAGAGGAGACAGAAAGACAGATATATAGAGAGGAGAGGAGACAGAAAGACAGATATATAGAGAGGAGAGGAGACAGAAAGACAGATATATAGAGAGGAGAGAGAGACAGAAAGACAGATATATAGAGAGGAGAGGAGACAGAAAGACAGATATATAGAGAGGAGAGGAGACAGAAAGACAGATATATAGAGAG
>JAWDGP010002428.1:37500-96152 GCA_033675545.1 Elysia crispata | reverse complement strand
GGAACGACGCCGTTTGCACTGATACCTCGAAGTTTATTTGTGAAAAACCTGGAGCAGGTAATGTGGTATTCGTTTAGGCAGTTTTTCTATAAACCATAATTATGGTATCATGCCATTTAGAATTTTAGAGGAGTATCTCACTGGGGACAGTGCATGTTTAGACTAATTTTTCTTGTTGGTTGCTTTATTTTATTTATTTATTTTTTTTTTGAGAGAAATGACTCTGGAAGAAAGTACGAAGATAATTTGTTGGGCAGGACTTATACTGATGATTTTTTTTACTCACTTTTTGCTTAAGATAAAAAAAGAAAAGCTGTCACATTCTTCAAACATTAGACGGACAATGCCAAAAAATTTTGGTCTTGAAAGACTCTTTAGAGAAAATGAGAAACTTTTCAAAGCATTATTATCAACGTTCTCAATCTTATAGCCAGTTCTATTTATAAATAGAACGAATATTGAAAATCCATATATTGTTCAGATCTTAAAAGTTCAATTTTTAAATATGAAGGACAAGAAATAAAGGACAAACGAAAGTTCGGAAAGCGAAAAACTGTTTTCTTTTGATTGTTTTGAAAAAAAAAATTGCATGGCTTCTATTGCGTCAGTGTGTACGAAGAAACTACTTTGTCCTCTGTGCACGAGTATTTCAGCGATAGGGATTTCACCTAGACTTGTGAAAGTGCAGTAAAGGCGATGGTTATTATTTGATCACATGCTAGAAAGACTTTTTAATTTGAATATTGTGTCCATTGTAGCCTCTTGTCCTTCTGGATGGATCAAAAGTACACAGTCTGGCACATGCATCAAACTCTATCAAGATAAGAAATCGTGGACTGATGCAAGGGCGGCATGCCAAGCTGCTGGAGGAGACCTGGTGAAAATTCTTGACGACAGCATGAACCAATTTATCTGGGGTGAGTAGAAACTCTATCCAGTTTGAAACTTTAATACTAAACTGCGGCTCTGAAGGAGATGGAATGGACGGCTGACCCGTTTTGATGTTAATATGTTTTCATCAGATTTTGACTGCGTGGATTTTCCAAGTTTCAACCTCAGATATTCATTGGTCCTTAGGATAGTCAAGTGGGCGATGCAGCATCAACAAGATTGTCTTGTATTGTAACAACTTTTGTTTTCATTACGTTTCAGGACAAGTGGCAGCCGACAGTGGGCAGCCCTACTGGATGGGATTACACGATCGCAATGGAGAGGGCAAATTTGAGTGGCTTGATGAGAAAAATGTGGTAAGAACTAAGCCTGGGTTCTGCCTATCACTCCCACATTGCTGCAAGATGGAAATGCAGAGATCCGTAGATCTCACTCCCTTAATTCCAATACTGCAAGACTAAGTCTAAGATCTAGGAATGTTAAAGTTACATTGAGCAGAAGAAGTGCGGTTAATGAATATTACGCCCCGACCAGAGACAGGTGGATTAGCTAGGGCTGTTTGAATGTGCTTGTATAGGATTGTAACACGCAGGTATCCCACACTAGTGTTTTAAAAGCCCTTGTTTTGAGAAAATGAAAATTGATTGAAGACAAGCACGCAAAAGTAATCACTGTTCACCAGCACAGCTAATGCTTTATCGCATATATGCGCGATTCAACACAGTCCTACATCCTATGCCGGGCTAAATCCTCTTTCGTCACCTGATTTTAGAAAACACTAATGATAAGATCAGGGCGATGCAACACTGTAGGTCCAAAACACACACAAAAAAAACAAACAACAACAAGAAAAAAAAAACCCAGAAGACCTAATTACAAAGATCTTAGCGGCCAAATGTTTTAGTATTTTAGCGAAGCAGCAAGGAGAGTAGAATTTTGCCCTTTCCTATTTGCACATTCGTCATTTCGCTTCGACCTAGATCCAGACTTTCTCGTAACGAAAATTGAGCGAACTCGCAGTCATATTTCATCCAAGTAAGCATTCATGAATATTTCATGAAGGTCCCTTATCCGGCATCCTATGCTATGTTTGATAAATCAGAGAGCAGTGTGGTTTCAACAACGCACAACAAGATATAACTGTGACATAATGAAGTAAGCTACTGACGCTTACCCAAGAAACTTCTGTTGTTGTGTTATAATTGTTTGACAGTCGAATGTAATGTTCAGCTAGTATTGATGCAGCTTAACTGACTTTTTCCCTAGGCACCGTATACAAACTGGGACGTCGGCCAACCAAACAATCTCGACTCGCAACACCATAGTAATGGTCAGGACTGTGTAGAAATTGGCAATAGTTTGGTCACCGCCAGGAAATGGAATGACATGGATTGCGACACCCCATCAAAGTTTATCTGTGAGAAAGCTCCAGGAGGAAGCTCTGCTCAAGGTAAAAGCATAACTCAAACTGGAACAAGAAGCTTTTGAGTTTTTAGGCAAGAAATTCGCAAAGGACAAGGGGTGTTTAATTCACCACATTCGAATGCTTAAAATAGTTTTGAAAAAGTTTCAAATGGCCTAATGTCTTTCTTCAATTCCCTTATGACCATACTATTTCAAACTCTACATAATGTAGGTTTTGTTTTTTTTTCTGACAAGCGAGCTTTTTGTAGCGGTGAAATGCTTTTTCTTTGAATAGTATGGAAGGGGAGATATCTCTTTTGATCTGGATGATGTTACATGTATTGTGTTTATTGCTAAGCGGGTATATTGATTAAAATCTAGTGGAACAGAAAGAAATACCCAAACCGTACACGTAACAACTATCCAAAACGAACAAATTCAGCACTGTCTGTACCGTGTTTTTTGTTTTTCTTTTAACTCTCCCTCAAGATGCTAAACATCTAATTCAAAAGGTATACCCATTATGTTTCGCATATAACAGTTACCTGTCCAAGTGGGTGGACTGAAAACCCACACTCTGGGACTTGTATCAAACTGTACAAAGACAAGAAATCATGGACCGATGCCAGGGCTATATGTCAAGCAGCTGGAGGAGATCTGGTGAAAATTGCGGATGACAGCATGAATCAGTTTATCTGGGGTGAGGAGCGGCGTATCGAGCAGTAGAGATGTCATTGTCATTCAGTAAAAAATCTGTAATTTTTTTGACATTGAAAACTGCTTACTAGTGAACCAAATACAAATGAAATACTTTCCAATTTTTTAAATATTGAAGTGTGCACCCTGTATTCTGAAATGTCTCTTTGTCTGGTTGGGATAGGAGTTGTATAGAAAGTTCACCTACCTAGGTGGAAAAATCATATGATTCCTTGTGTTATTAATGAGTTCCAATTCAAAGTCATTTATAAAATGAAAAAGGAAAAGTGTAAGGGCTGAAGTTCTACTGTTTCTTGTTGTCTTTTTTTCAGGGCAAGTGTCTTCGGATAAAAACCAGCCTTACTGGATTGGTTTACACGACCGTAAAGGAGAAAATGAATTTCATTGGCTGGATGAAACGTCAACGGTAAGGGGGAGTGCTAGTCATTTACTATTGTTGAACACCAAACAAGGAGAAAAACAAATGCATTTATAAAAAGTGCACCATTCTTGGTGAGTAGATCAGTCTTTTATCAGAAATTGTTTTCTCCTTAAATAGCATATAACTCGTCTAATGTTCCATTTCTTCACAGGTCCAGTACTTTAATTGGGGCAAGAACCAACCCAACAACCTTAATTATGCAAGTAGTGGCAAGGGTCAAGACTGCGTAGAGATTGGCAGCAGCTTTACAGCTGCCGGAAAATGGAACGACGCCGTTTGCACTGATACCTCGAAGTTTATTTGTGAAAAATCTGGAGCAGGTAATGTGGTATTCGTTTAGGCAGTTTTTCTATAAACCATAATTATGGTATCATGCCATTTAGAATTTTAGAGGAGTATCTCACTGGGGACAGTGCATGTATAGACTAATTTTTCTTGTTGGTTGCTTTATTTTATTTATTTATTTATTTTTTTTTTGAGAGAAATGACTCTGGAAGAAAGTACGAAGATAATTTGTTGGGCAGGACTTATACTGATGATTTTTTTACTCACTTTTTGCTTAAGATAAAAAAAGAAAAGCTGTCACATTCTTCAAACATTAGACGGACAATACAAACAAATTTTGGTCTTGAAAGACTCTTTAGAGAAAATGAGAAATTTTTCAAAGCATTATGATCAACGTTCTCAATCTTTTACCCAGTGCAATTTATAAATAGAACGAATATTGAAAATCGATATATTGTTCAGATCTTAAAAGTTCAATTTTTAAATATGAAGGACAAGAAATAAAGGCCAAACAAAAGTTCGGAAAGCGAAAAACTGTTTTCTATTTATTGTTTTGAAAAAAAAAATTGCATGGCTTCTATTGCGTCAGTGTGTACGAAGAAACTACTTTGTCCTCTGTGCACGAGTATTTCAGCGATAGGGATTTCACCTAGACTTTGAAAGTGCAGTAAAGGCGATGGTTATTATTTGATCACATGCTAGAAAGACTTTTTAATTTAAATATTGTGTCCATTGTAGCCTCTTGTCCTTCTGGATGGATCAAAAGTACACAGTCTGGCACATGCATCAAACTCTACCAAGATAAGAAATCGTGGACTGATGCAAGGGCGGCATGCCAAGCTGCTGGAGGAGACCTGGTGAAAATTCTTGACGACAGCATGAACCAATTTATCTGGGGTGAGTAGAAAGTCTATCCAGTTTGAAACTTTAATACTAAACTGCGGCTCTGAAGGAGATGGAATGGACGGCTGACCCGTTTTGATGTTAATATGTTTTCATCAGATTTTGACTGCGTGGATTTTCCAAGTTTTAACCTCAGATATTCATTGGTCCTTAGGATAGTCAAGTGGGCGATGCAGCATCAACAAGATTGTCTTGTATTGTAACAACTTTTGTTTTCATTACGTTTCAGGACAAGTGGCAGCCGACAGTGGGCAGCCCTACTGGATGGGATTACACGATCGCAATGGAGAGGGCAAATTTGAGTGGCTTGATGAGAAAAATGTGGTAAGAACTAAGCCTGGGTTCTGCCTATCACTCCCACATTGCTGCAAGATGGAAATGCAGAGATCCGTAGATCTCACTCCCTTAATTCCAATACTGCAAGACTAAGTCTAAGATCTAGGAATGTTAAAGTTACATTGAGCAGAAGAAGTGCGGTTAATGAATATTACGCCCCGACCAGAGACAGGTGGATTAGCTAGGGCTGTTTGAATGTGCTTGTATAGGATTGTAACACGCAGGTATCCCACACTAGTGTTTTAAAAGCCCTTGTTTTGAGAAAATGAAAATTGATTGAAGACAAGCACGCAAAAGTAATAACTGTTCACCAGCACAGCTAATGCTTTATCGCATATATGCGCGATTCAACACAGTCCTACATCCTATGCCGGGCAAAATCCTCTTTCGTCACCTGATTTTAGAAAAAAACTAATGATAAGATCAGGGCGAGGCAACACTGTAGGTCCAAAACACAAAAAACAACAACAGCAACAACAACAACAAACCCAGAAGACCTAATTACAAAGATCTTAGCGGCCAACTGTTTTAGTATTTTAGCGAAGCAGCAAGGAGAGTAGAATTTTGCTCTTTCCTATTTGCACATTCGTCATTTCGCTTCGACCTAGATCCAGACTTTCTCGTAACGAAAATTGAGCGAACTCGCAGTCATATTTCATCCAAGTAAGCATTCATGAATATTTCATGAAGGTCCCTTATCCGGCATCCTATGCTATGTTTGATAAATCAGAGAGCAGTGTGGTTTCAACAACGCACAACAAGATATAACTGTGACATAATGAAGTAAGCTACTGACGCTTACCCAAGAAACTTCTGTTGTTGTGTTATAATTGTTTGACAGTCGAATGTAATGTTCAGCTAGTATTGATGCAGCTTAACTGACTTTTTCCCTAGGCACCGTATACAAACTGGGACGTCGGCCAACCAAACAATCTCGACTCGCAACACCATAGTAATGGTCAGGACTGTGTAGAAATTGGCAATAGTTTGGTCACCGCCAGGAAATGGAATGACATGGATTGCGACACCCCATCAAAGTTTATCTGTGAGAAAGCTCCAGGAGGAAGCTCTGCTCAAGGTAAAAGCATAACTCAAACTGGAACAAGAAGCTTTTGAGTTTTTAGGCAAGGAATTCGCAAAGGACAAGGGGTGTTTAATTCACCACATTCCAATGCTTAAAATAGTTTTGAAAAAGTTTCAAATGGCCTAATGTCTTTCTTCAATTCCCTTATGACCATACTATTTCAAACTCTACATAATGTAGGTTTTGTTTTTTTTTTCTGACAAGCGAGCTTTTTGTAGCGGTGAAATGCTTTTTCTTTGAATAGTATGGAAGGGGAGATATCTCTTTTGATCTGGATGATGTTACATGTATTGTGTTTATTGCTAAGCGGGTATATTGATTAAAATCTAGTGGAACAGAAAGAAATACCCAAACCGTACACGTAACAACTATCCAAAACGAACAAATTCAGCACTGTCTGTACCGTGTTTTTTGTTTTTCTTTTAACTCTCCCTCAAGATGCTAAACATCTAATTCAAAAGGTATACCCATTATGTTTCGCATATAACAGTTACCTGTCCAAGTGGGTGGACTGAAAACCCACACTCTGGGACTTGTATCAAACTGTACAAAGACAAGAAATCATGGACCGATGCCAGGGCTATATGTCAAGCAGCTGGAGGAGATCTGGTGAAAATTGCGGATGACAGCATGAATCAGTTTATCTGGGGTGAGGAGCGGCGTATCGAGCAGTAGAGATGTCATTGTCATTCAGTAAAAAATCTGTAATTTTTTTGACATTGAAAACTGCTTACTAGTGAACCAAATACAAATGAAATACTTTCCAATTTTTTAAATATTGAAGTGTGCACCCTGTATTCTGAAATGTCTCTTTGTCTGGTTGGGATAGGAGTTGTATAGAAAGTTCACCTACCTAGGTGGAAAAATCATATGATTCCTTGTGTTATTAATGAGTTCCAATTCAAAGTCATTTATAAAATGAAAAAGGAAAAGTGTAAGGGCTGAAGTTTGAATGTTTCTGGTTGTCTTTTTTTCAGGGCAAGTGTCTTCGGATAAAAACCAGCCTTACTGGATTGGTTTACACGACCGTAAAGGAGAAAATGAATTTCATTGGCTGGATGAAACGTCAACGGTAAGGGGGAGTGCTAGTCATTTACTATTGTTGAACACCAAACAAGGAGAAAAACAAATGCATTTATAAAAAGTGCACCATTCTTGGTGAGTAGATCAGTCTTTTATCAGAAATTGTTTTCTCCTTAAATAGCATATAACTCGTCTAATGTTCCATTTCTTCACAGGTCCAGTACTTTAATTGGGGCAAGAACCAACCCAACAACCTTAATTATGCAAGTAGTGGAAAGGGTCAAGACTGCGTAGAGATTGGCAGCAGCTTTACAGCTGCCGGAAAATGGAACGACGCCGTTTGCACTGATACCTCGAAGTTTATTTGTGAAAAATCTGGAGCAGGTAATGTGGTATTCGTTTAGGCAGTTTTTCTATAAACCATAATTATGGTATCATGCCATTTAGAATTTTAGAGGAGTATCTCACTGGGGACAGTGCATGTATAGACTAATTTTTCTTGTTGGTTGTTTTATTTTGTTTCTATTTTTTTTTTTTGAGAGAAGTGACACTGGAAGAAAGTACGAAGATATTTTGTTGGGCAGGACTTATACTGATGATTTTTTTACTCACTTTTTGCTTAAGATAAAAAAAGAAAAGCTGTCACATTTTTCAAACATTAGTCGGACAATGCAAAAAAAAATTTTGGTCTTGAAAGACTCTTCACAGAAATTGAGAAACTTTTCAAAGCATTATTATCAACGTTCTCAATCTTTCACCCAGTGCTAATTATAAATAGAACAAATATTGAAAATCGATATGTTGTTCAGATCTTGAAAGTTCAATTTTTAAATATGAAGGCCAAGAAATAAAGGAAAAACGAAAGTTCGGAAGCGAAAAACTGTTTTCTATTTATTGTTTTGAAAAAAAATTGCATGGCTTCTATTGCGTCAGTGTGTACGAAGAAACTACTTTGTCCTCTGTGCACGAGCATTTCAGCGATAGGGATTTCACCTAGACTTGTGAAAGTGCAGTTAAGGCGATGGTTATTTTTTGATCACATGCTAGAAAGACTTTTTAATTTGAATATTGTGTCCATTGTAGCCTCTTGTCCTTCTGGATGGATCAAAAGTACACAGTCTGGCACATGCATCAAACTTTATCAAGATAAGAAATCGTGGACTGATGCAAGGGCGGCATGCCAAGCTGCTGGAGGAGACCTGGTGAAAATTCTTGACGACAGCATGAACCAATTTATCTGGGGTGAGTAGAAACTCTATCCAGTTTGAAACTTTAATACTAACCTGCGGCTCTGAAGGAGATGGAATGGACAGCTGACCCGTTTTGATGTTAATATGTTTTCATCAGATTTTGAATGCGTGGATTTTCCAAGTTTTAACCTCAGATATTCATTGGTCCTTAGGATAGTCAAGTGGGCGATGCAGCATCAACAAGATTTCTCTTGTATTGTAACAATTTTTGTTTTCATAATGTTTCAGGACAAGTGGCAGCCGACAGTGGGCAGCCCTACTGGATGGGATTACACGATCGCAATGGAGAGGGCAAATTTGAGTGGCTTGATGAGAAAAATGTGGTAAGAACTAAGCCTGGTTCTGCCTGTCACTCCCACATTGCTGCAAGATGGAAATGCAGAGATCCGTGGATCTCACTCTCTTAATTCCAATACTGCAAGACTAAGTCTAAGATCTAGGCATGTTAAAGTTACATTGAGCAGAGGAAGTGCGTTTAATGAATACTTAATACGCCCCGACCAGGGACAGGTGGATTAGCTAGGGCTGTTTGAATGTGCTTGTATAGGATTGTAACACGCAGGTATCCCACACTAGTGTTTTAAAAGCCCTTGTTTTTAGAAAATGAAAATTGATTGAAGACAAGCACGCAAAAGTAATAACTGTTCACCAGCACAGCTAATGCTTTATCGCATATATGCGCGATTCAACACAGTCCTACATCCTATGCCGGCGAAAATCCTCTTTCGTCACCTGATTTTAGAAAAAAACTAATGATAAGATCAGGGCGATGCAGCACTGTAGGTCCAAAACACAAAAAAAAAGCAACAACAACAAGAAGAAAAAAAAAACCAGAAGACCTAATTACAAAGTCTTGGCGGCCAAATGTTTTAGTATTTTGGCGAAGCAGCAAGGAAAGTAGATTTTTGCCCTTTCCTATTTGCACATTCGTCATTTCGCTTCGACCAAGATCCAGACTTTCTCGTAACGAAAATTGAGCGAAATCGCAGTCATATTTCATCCAAGTAAGCATTCATGAAGATTTCATGAAGGTCCCTTATCCGGCATCCTATGCTATGTTTGATTAATCAGAGAGCAGTGCGGTTTCAACAACGCACAACAAGATATAACTGTGACATAATGAAGTAAGCTATTGACGCTTACCCAAGAAACTTCTCTTGTTGTGTTATAATTGTTTGACAGTCGAATGTAAAGTTCAGCTAGTATTGATGCAGCTTAACTGACTTTTTCCCTAGGCACCGTATACAAACTGGGACGTCGGCCAACCGAACAATCTCGACTCGCAACACCATAGTAATGGTCAGGACTGTGTAGAAATTGGCAATAGTTTGGTCACCGCCAGGAAATGGAATGACATGGATTGCGACACCCCATCAAAGTTTATCTGTGAGAAAGCTCCAGGAGGAAGCTCTGCTCAAGGTAAAAGCACAACTCAAAACTGGAATAAGAAACTTTTGAGTTTTTAGGCAAGAAATTCGCAAAGGACAAGGGTGTTTGGTTCACCACATTCCAATGCTTAAAATAGTTTTGAAAAAGTTTCAAATGGCCTAATGTCTTTCTTCAATTTCCTTATGACCATACTATTTCAAACTCTACGTAATGTAGGTTTTTTTTTTTTTTTGTGACAAGCGAGCTTTTTGTAGCGGTAAAATGCTTTTTCTTTCAATAGTATGGAAAGCGAGATATCTCTTTTGATCAGGATGATGTTACATGTATTGTGTTTATTGCTAAGCGGGTAAATTGATTAAAATCTCGTGGAACAGAAAAAAATACCCAAAGCGTACACGTAACAAATATCCAAAACGAACAAATTCAGCACTGTCTGTAGCGTGTTTATTGTTTTTCTTTTAACTCTCGCTCAAGATGCTAAACATCTAATTAAAAAGATATACCCATTATGTTTCGCATATAACAGTTACCTGTCCAAGTGGGTGGACTGAAAACCCACACTCTGGGACTTGTATCAAACTGTACAAAGACAAGAAATCATGGACCGATGCCAGGGCTATATGTCAAGCAGCTGGAGGAGATCTGGTGAAAATTGCGGATGACAGCATGAATCAGTTTATCTGGGGTGAGGAGCGGCGTATCGAGCAGTAGAGATGTCATTGTCATTCAGTAAAAAAATCTGTCATTTTTTTGACATTGAAAACTGCTTACTAGTGAACCAAATACAAATGAAACACTTTCCAATTTTTTAAATATTGAAGTGTGCACCCTGTATCCTGAAATGTCTCTTTGTCTGGTTGGGTTAGGAGTTGTATAGAAAGTTCACCTACCTAGGTGGGAAAATCATATGATTCCTTGTGTTATCAATGAGTTCCAATTCAAAGTCATTTATAAAATGAAAAAGGAAAAGTGTAAGGGCTGAAGTTTTAATGTTTCTTGTTGTCTTTTTTTCAGGGCAAGTGTCTTCGGATAAAAACCAGCCTTACTGGATTGGTTTACACGACCGTAAAGGAGAAAATGAATTTCATTGGCTGGATGAAACGTCAACGGTAAGGGGGAGTGCTAGTAATTTACTACTGTTGAACACCAAACAAGGAGAAAAACAAATGCATTTATAAAAAGTGCACCATTCTTGGTGAGTAGATCAGTCTTTTATCAGAAATTGTTTTCTCCTTAAATAGCATATAACTCGTCTAATGTTCCATTTCTTCACAGGTCCAGTACTTTAATTGGGGCAACAACCAACCCAACAACCTTAAATATGCAAGTAGTGGAAAGGGTCAAGACTGCGTAGAGATTGGCAGAAGCTTTACAGCTGCCGGAAAATGGAACGACGCCGTTTGCACTGATACCTCGAAGTTTATTTGTGAAAAATCTGGAGCAGGTAATATGGTATTCGTTTTGGCAGTTTTTGTTTTAACCATAATTATGCTATCATACCATTTATACTTTTAGAGGAGTATCTCACTGGGGACAGTGCATGTATAGACTAATTTTTCTTGTTGGTTGTTTTATTTTGTTTCTTTTTTTTGTTTGTTTTTGTTTTTTGTTTTATTTTGAAAGAAGTGACTCTGAAAAAAGTACGAAGATAATTTGTAGGGCAGGACTTATACTGATGATTTTTTACTCACTCTTTGCTTAAGATAAATAAAGAAAAGCTGTCACATCCTTCAAACAGTAGTCGGACAATGCAAAAAAAATTTTGGACTTGAAAGACTCTTTACAGAAAATGAGAAACTTTTCAAAGCATTATTATCAACGCTCTCAATCTTTTACCCAGTGCTATTTATAAATAGAACGAATATTGAAAATCGATATATTGTTCAGATCTTAAAAGTTCAATTTTTAAATATGAAGGACAAGAAATAAAGGACAAACGAAAGTTCGGAAAGCGAAAAACTGTTTTCTATTTATTGTTTTGAAAAAAAAAATTGCATGGCTTCTATTGCGTCAGTGTGTACGAAGAAACTACTTTGTCCTCTGTGCACGAGTATTTCAGCGATAGGGATTTCACCTAGACTTGTGAAAGTGCAGTAAAGGCGATGGTTATTATTTGATCACATGCTAGAAAGACTTTTTAATTTGAATATTGTGTCCATTGTAGCCTCTTGTCCTTCTGGATGGATCAAAAGTACACAGTCTGGCACATGCATCAAACTTTATCAAGATAAGAAATCGTGGACTGATGCAAGGGCGGCATGCCAAGCTGCTGGAGGAGACCTGGTGAAAATTCTTGACGACAGCATGAACCAATTTATCTGGGGTGAGTAGAAACTCTATCCAGTTTGAAACTTTAATACTAAACTGCGGCTCTGAAGGAGATGGAATGGACAGCTGACCCGTTTTGATGTTAATATGTTTTCATCAGATTTTGACTGCGTGGATTTTCCAAGTTTTAACCTCAGATATTCATTGGTCCTTAGGATAGTCAAGTGGGCGATGCAGCATCAACAAGATTGTCTTGTATTGTAACAACTTTTGTTTTCATTACGTTTCAGGACAAGTGGCAGCCGACAGTGGGCAGCCCTACTGGATGGGATTACACGATCGCAATGGAGAGGGCAAATTTGAGTGGCTTGATGAGAAAAATGTGGTAAGAACTAAGCCTGGGTTCTGCCTATCACTCCCACAGTGCTGCAAGATGGAAATGCAGAGATCCGTGGATCTCACTTTCTAAATTCCAATACTGCAAGACTAAGTCTAAGATCTAGGCTTGTTAAAGTTACATTGAGCAGAGAAAGTGCGGTTAGTGAATACTTAATACGCCCCGACCATGGACAGGTGGATTAGCTCGTTGTTTGAATGCGCTTGTATAGGATTGTAACACGCAGGTATCCCACACTAGTGTTTTAAAAGCATTTTTTTTTTGAAAATAAAAATTGATTGAAGACAAGCACGCAAAAGTAATAACTGTTCACCAGCACAGCTAATGCTTTATCGCATATATGCGCGATTCAACACAGTCCTACATCCTATGCCTGCGAAAATCCTCTTTCGTCACCTGATTTTAGAAAAAACTAATGATAAGATCAGGGCGATGCAACACTGTAGGTCCAAAACACAAAAAAAAACAACAACAACAACAACAACAACAACAACAACAACAACAACAACAACAAAAAACCAGAAGACCTAATTACAAAGATCTTAGCGGCCAAATGTTTTAGTATTTTGGCGAAGCAGCAAGGAGAGTAGAATTTTGCCCTTTCCTATTTGCACATTCGTCATTTAGCTTCGACCTAGATCCAGACTTTCTCGTAACGAAAATTGAGCGAATTCGCTGTCATATTTCATCCAAGTAAGCATTCATGAAGATTTCATGAAGGTCCCTTATTCGGCATCCTATGCTATGTTTGATAAATCAGAGAGCAGTGTGGTTTTAACAACGCATAACAAGATATAACTGTGACATAATGAAGTAAGCTACTGACGCTTACCCAAGAAACTTCTCTTGTTGTGTTATAATTTTTCACAGTCGAATGTAATGTTCAGCTAGTATTGATGCAGCTTAACTGACTTTTTCCCTAGGCACCGTACACAAACTGGGACGTCGGCCAACCGAACAATCTCGACTCGCAACACCATAGTAATGGTCAGGACTGTGTAGAAATTGGCCATAGTGTGATCACCGCCAGGAAATGGAATGACATGGATTGCGACACCCCATCAAAGTTTATCTGTGAGAAATTTCCAGGAAGAGCTTTTACGCCAGGTAGAAATGACAGTATTTAGTTTTTGAAGATAAATAGCAAAGAGGATTTTTTTTTATTTAAAAATATTAAATATCCGTTATTTAACTAGGCATCTGAACAATTTTGAGTAAATCATAATCATAACTTTATAAATGAAGCAGTTATTTGCTTTAAATCCAAACGTTTTATCTGGTTGAACAGCAATAAAAACTAAATTAAGTTTTAAATCACAAGATAAGGTCACATGGAGCATTCAATTAATATTTATTCAGAAAATATAGCGAGCCTTGCATGTGTAAAATAGTAAATACATGTAACACCTAGAAAATCAATCTCTTGATCTTAATGTTTCTCTCTCTCTCTCTCTCTCTCTCTCTCTCTCTCTCTCTCTCTCTCTCTCTCTCTCTCTCTCTCTCTCTCTCTCTCTCTCTCTCTCTCTCTCTCTCTCTCTCTCACTCTCACTTTTTTCTTTCATCTTTCCACTTACAATATTTTTATTTATTTTATAATATCCTTTTTTTGTGCAATACAGTGACGGTGTTTCAAGTCAGGAGCAAAGGCTACCATTCTTTTTTATCAGGTCTACTAGAGTGAATAAAGTTATGCATTGATTGTTTTGCGTAGTTTGTCATGGTTGTAACTATGCTTATTCTTTGATATCTTGAATCCTCTCTAGTATTTTTAAAAGAAAAAGTACATATATACATTGTGTATATATATATATATATATATATATATATATATATATATATGTCTTCTTGCCATTCATATATTCGCATGTTTTGCATATAATTTGAACCAGCACCAGTGACTCATGGTTTGACCACTTCTACTGATAAAATGACTGCAATTGATCAAGATGTGATGGTAAAAAAGACGACCCCAGTGCCACATTATCCAAAGATTTCAACTAAGAAAACGACAGTTGATATTATCAAGACAACGGTGCCCCATAACATTGTAAATCCTGCAATAAAGTCCGAACAGCAGAGTAATAGCGCAGTTGGAGAACAAGGTATGTGTGGCTTTTTTTTTTGTATATCACAGCTGTAATCTCATTTTCAGAAGTAAATTGTTTTGAAAATATTTTATAAATATCTCAATTTAAATGTCAAATGATTGCATATAAGTCCACGAAGAATCGTACAAATAAAATGAGAAGCTTTATACATCAAATACCATGTTGCATACTCGAAATGTAGACCACCTATCACCGTCTTACATGCCTTGAAAGTCTAAAAACCTTTATGCTTAGAACACGTGTTATATTTATATTTCTTCATGTGCCATATTACATTCAGAGAGAATTGATGTTGCAAAACCGACGAGATATAAAACATCAATTCATATGGGCAACTGAAGAAGACCATTTGCGAGAATTTCTGACTCTATAAACATTAAACAAATTTTGTTCTCTTTCAACCACTAGTCTCATGCATATTTTATTATTAATTATTAAAATGAAATCAAGGTGTAACCAAAAAGAAGGGCTGATAAAATGCAGAGGAAAAGTTTATTTTTTCTGCTACAATAAAATGTCTCACTGAAACATAAATCCCATTAGGAAAACAATCTTTCTCTTTATCTGTCTGTCTGTCTGTCTGTCTCTCTTTCTCTCTCTCTCTCTCTCTCTCTCTCTCTCTCTCTCTCTCTCTCTCTCTCTCTCTCTCTCTCTCTGTCTTTTTTTTTTCTTTCTTTTCCTCTATTTATTTATGTTTAAAATGGAACATGATTTTTTTTTACATTTGTATCTTTTAAGGTGGTAACGGATTAGATGGAGGAGCTATAGCTGCCATTGTCATTGGAACACTTCTTGCATGTGTTGCTCTGGTTGGTGCAGCATTCTTTGGCAGACGGATTTATCTTGCACGTCAAGCAAAGAAGACAAGCAATCTGAACTCGGCTATTTCATTCACCAATGAGATTTATGCCTCAATGCAAGAGATGAGTGATGTGACACATGACAAACCTTTTCAACACAATGGGCCAGACGTATGAGATAACTTAAAGAGCTGTGGGCTGTGACCATTGAAGGTACACATGAATGGCTTGGTGAGACTGGCACTCAAAACACTATTTCTCACACTCAACAGGCAATTAAACTGAAATCATCTGTGGAAACAAAAGAAATCTTAAGGTGGAAATTTATTTGTAATCGTCTAGCTCTGATTTTTTTTTTAATTCAATGGCATCTTTGTAAAAATAAAAGTTATGATGTAATTTTTTTGTCTTTTTTATTTTATACTTTTACTTTACTATGATAAGATAAGGCCCAAATATCATTTTCAGTGATAAAATTGCAATTATTGCTAATTTCAATGCCATGGCCCTAGTTATAGTTCTGTGAATTATTATTTGATGAGGTTTTTTAACTATGATATGTTTCGACTGTTGTGAGCCCACTGCAACTATCAATCATACGATCATATGGATTAGGAATATAATATTTCAGAGAGTTAAAAAAAGATATTTGTGACTGATTTCAAATAAAATAATCATTAAGTTTATGTCCAAGATTTTTCCGTGTATTTGCGAAACTTTTTTGTTTGTTTTGTGTTAACTTTGCTGCGCAAAAAAAAAATTGTTTTTAATCTTTATTAATAAAATGATTAATGAAATACAACAATTGCTTGAAGACTTCTAATTTTTTTTTATTTCATAAAACAGAGAGATTCATAAAACGATAAAGGCTGAGACAGACAAAACTGGACCTAAGGATCTGAAAATGCAAGGGATTGATGAGAAGATATTAAGATAAGAGAAAGAAATCACGAAACTAGATCTAACTCGAGAGCAACAAATAGGGCAAAAGACAAAAAAGCACTAAAGGGGAAAAATGGCATGGACAAGATTAAATCTGTACTTCTGTAGGTCATCCTGTAGATGGGGATAGCTCATCGGTTAATGCGCTTTATCTTATCGCTAGATAGCGTGCAACCTCAAACTATCTACTTGATATTAGCTTTGCTTAGATAGGAGACTCCTTAGTGATTTATCATTATTAAAAAAAAAACTGGCATTGTAAAACAGAATCATGATTGTGTTCACACTGGACTAGATCCTTTTTTCTTTTTCTTTTTCAGCTAGTGCAGCTTTTAGTCTCTTTTTAATTGCATGTATAAATTATAAAATCGATCGTAGTTATACTAGTTCACTCTTAGGATTAGAGGCTGTGAACTCGGACAGCAGAGCAATGTGGTTTTCAACTGAAATGCCAGGATGTCACAGGACATACCGTTTTCAAGACAAAATAAAAACGCACACACGAAGACACACAGAAATGTATCAATTTAACTCGGCCATCAAGAATTAAAATTGTAAATTTTTATACGAGTTTTTCTGGACCTTTGAAGTTGAAAGTGATCTTAAAACCATAAGAGTGATCCAGGAAACGATTAAAAAAAAACCCAGAGAAATAATAAAGTAATAAATTGCAATTTTTTGAAATGACAAGACTAAGCAAACCGTGCAAAGTCCATTCCGAAAACCAAAACCTTTGAGATAGCAAGAAAAATGCAAGTTTCAAAAGCCAGATTTGATAACTAAATGATTTGTCTCAGGAAACATAAAGAGACAGAAAGATCTTTAAAACAGTTTACTACAGCTGACCACCTGAGAGGGAAATTATCAGTCATTTTTTTTTTTTGTTTTTGCAGAAATCAGTTTCCTCATTGCATAAAATTATCATCTGAACAAAATTGTTCCTGATTATCTATGAAACTGTAGTTTTACAATCAGGCGTCTTAAACAGAGAACCACACCCTCCTCTACAAAAGCCCCAACTTAAACAGCCTCTGATCGTTCTACTTTTGCCCATCTTATACTAACGTAGGGCGGACCAACATTCCAACTGTTGATGAGAGATGGTCAAAAGTCTGTTGAATCAATATTTCATTGTCTGAAATAAAATTATATCCCATGAAAGGCAAGAAGAAAAATTTAATCATAGCCAAAGAGGGGAAAACGCAAGAAATGATTCTTCTATGAATCTAATCTAAATTATACAATGCTACGTAAGAAGGCTAGGAACTTCAAAACATATTATTAAAAACTAGAGCAACGAGAAATAAGAGTTTCACCTATTCAGCGCTAAGGTAGCTCGTGAAAGAGATGATTATTTTAATTTTATTATTGACCAAACTATAGCAATTTCATTGGCATACGAAAAATAGAAACAGTTTTTTAAAAATAGATTCAGAAAGACCAAAGATAGTGGGACAGGGGAGCGTACAATGATACTAATCAGAAAATAAGAGATAAAAATTTATTATGGACTAGATAATTTTCTATGTTGAGCTTTTAACGTCTTCATACAATTTTGCATTTAAATACGCTTTCACATGAACCCTTGCTTTACTTACTAAATCTAGGCCATTTTGAGAGATGTCAGTATATATATTTTCACGTAATTATATATATATGTATATATATATATATATATATATATATATACATATGTTTAATTTTGACAGGTAAGAAAAAACAATACACACTGGTTTTGATTTAGATTAACTAGATCCATTTAAATTTTCCATCCTCTGATTCATGCGTTCTGCCATGGGCTTTGAAAAAAAACTGTACGTATTACAATACTTGACATCACAATGCATCTGACTGGTGTACTAAACAGCCTATTCATAGATTCTTTTACTTTGCCTGTTAAATCCATTTTATTCTCTATTTAATTTCAAGGTTTTAATTTCCATTTACCCTTTTCTTTCAGAAATCTTTTATTCTTTTTCTTTCGACACTTCTCTCTCTATGTGTTCAATCTTCTATTTATCGAGGTAACTTCCATCTGACTCTATCAATTTTTTTATCTATCCATCTTTACTTATCCATCAATCATTAAAGTATCTTTTCATAAGAACTTCCATCTGACTCTATCAATTTATTTACCTGTACATCTATACTTATCCATTAATCCATTAAGGTATCTTTTCAAAAAAAAAAAAAACTTTCCATCTGTTTACTAACTTATCTATTTATTTTGTATATTGCTGAACGCAGGATTATTCGTCTTTCCTTTCTCATTCTTTGCTTTCATGCTTCATACTTTCAAAAAAAAATGGAAAAAAAAAATTCCGACCCAGGTTTTACATATTTGTTATGTTGATTTCACGTGATAGAATCATTTTTTAACGCGCCGCTTAAGAAATAACAGATATTTCATTAAGATAATTTATTTTTTACATACTTATAGTTTTTATTGTGAAAAACAAATGAAAAAAAATTTTGATTTATACAGTCATCTTTTATTTACAATAACATAGGTCAAAGCTTAAGGACTTTTTTTTAAATCACCCTGGGCAATATCCACGTCTCATTCATTTGGCAACTCATTTTTCTTATAACCCTTCCTATATGAAGAAAGTATGGTATTTTATTCTTGTAAGATCCTTTTATACATTCATCTTACACACAGGTTTAAATAAGCGGGCAACTGTGATTTCCCACAAGGCACAGCACCTTTATGAATTATGAAGCTGCCTTCACCTTCATTTTACTGTGTCTTCTGAAGATTCACTGGACTGAGTCCTCTTTGTTAAAACATTCGTTTGAGTAATGTAGGACGCTGTTCAACGTGTTTTCTCTTAAGAGAAACCAATCATCACCATAACAAATTGGCAGCCTTTAAATTTTTAATTCTATTCCATCTTTTCTCTACCTTTATTTGCTGTTAGCTGGTGTATCCGTGGGTTGTTTTTTAATTATTTTTTTTTGGTTTGTTTGTTTGTTTTTTGGTCTCCTCTTGTAAATTAAGATAAAATTATTAATGGGAACTTCGTGTACCTATTATTTTTAACTTTCTCACAATCATTTGGAAGGCATACTGCAAGATACATATTTTTTCTACAGCTAGGATTAGTATACACTATTTGTGGGTTAAATCTATTTTTCAAAAGCATGATGAATGAATTTTTCTGAATATTACAATTGAATTCATGTGAACCTTTCTGCTGCTCTTAAGGGTGGATTATTAAGCCATTTATTAAATAGTATATTTCTGAAAACCAGTGAATTCTGTTATAACAGTCAAGCACAAAAACGTCAAACAAGGAGTTATAAATTTATCGATCAAACTGGTCTGTTTATTCATGCCGAATCTTTCTCAGTCTCCTTTTTACTTCTATATTTTTCAAAACTAGTACCAGTACATAATAACACTAATTAGTCAAACAATCTGTCTATCTTCAACTATTCCAAAAAGATATAAGAAATTTGACAGAGAGTGATTTGAAAAAAATCCTTGCATCACATTTGATGATCGAATATTAAATTTCATACCATGAAGCTAACATAGCTGTTGTCTCTTTAAACAAGCTCTGCCCCTCTATGACAAAAATTTTCAACGGAAGCTCTAACCCTTGAGCTCCAACCCTCAGCTTCGTATCACTCCTCTCCATGTCCACCAATCTTTGTCCAGTATGTTGCATACAGCACCTGTTGTATGTCAGTGCCTGCAGGTTTACTTGTCATTTAATATTCAAAGGGACCGAATATAATGATGACACTGAGAGGAAAACCCGCCTGGGTACACCTGTTGCTCAATCAGTGAGTAGAGATGAATGATTGTTAGAAAAAAAAAGCTGAAAAAAAAAGGGGGGGTTGTTAGAGGAAAAGCTACATACTCTATATTAAGTTATTGAGGAAAAGCTACATACTCCTTATTAAGTAATTTATAGTTGAGATGCTACATAAATCAACAGAGCGCCGAATACTTAACTTGTGTTTATTCTCTTTGAACCTTAGATGGATTTCGGAGTAGAAAATGAATAGTAAGGGCAAGAGAAGTAGGAGTTCAAGGAAAGGAGAGACTGTAGGAGTAATGAGGGGAAGGAGGAGGAGATATGATCATAAAGCAAGAATGAGAAAGACATGGAGTGTAAAAGGTACAGATCTTAGTAAAGAGAAAAGGTAGTACAGTGTAGTAGAGTAGGAGGTTGACGAAGTTAAGCAGAGGTAGAGAAAAAGAAGCAGGGAAAGAGACCAGGGCAAGGAATAAAAAAAAGTGGACATGACATGAGGAGAAAGAGGAGGAGGATTGTTTTAGGGTCAAGGGGAAGCAAAAGGGGAATAACATTGATTGCTAATAAGTGAACGATGAGATTAGAAGAAGGGGCGAAAAGCAAAAGTACGGACAAATCTTTTTCAGGGTATTTTCCACGGTGAGATAATTTGGAAATGAACCCCATCACGGCGCTCCAAATCACGAGATTTCGCACATTTTAGTTACACAGCGGGGGCAGTGTCGGGCGGTTATAAACTTTCCCAGGAAACACTTGTCCATGAGATCAGCATAGGTCAGACGTGAAATACACGGGCCAGTCCTGCAGTTCGGGTGTAATCATGTCCCAAAATTGGAATTTCTAACGCGATGCATCTTACTTAAAGATGATTATCATCTAAGATTGAAATTCATAGTAGAGAAAGCAAACGTCAAATTAAACAATCGTTAAAATCGTTTTTTTTTTTTTATTTCACAATTCCCAGCTTCTTTACAAGCACTCTAAGTAAAGGGATATTTTTGTAGTTTTTCTTTCCCGGTTTCATCTTGCATTCCATTTTTTTTTCTATCAACGTAACCAGCAATGAGTTTTTAGAAAGGCTAGTTCATTAGAAAAAGGAAAGTATGTTCTGCCTTTGTAGGAAATTTCATATCCATTTATCTTTTTATTTAGTTGTCACAACTAAATCGTAATGATGGTGTGATGTAAAACTGCTTGTAACAGCAAATTTTATTCAAGTATTATTTAGCATAGTTACCACAATGAAACATTGATGGCATAAAAGATCCCATCTGCATGAACTTACTACAGTACACCTTGAATCCAATTAACTCGGTTTCAAAGAACACCTTGTATTAACCAACAGAGAAAAATACCCGTGTTTTTTTTTTCCTCTATACCCTGCATCAAACGAACTAATCTTAGACCCGTCCTCGGATTCAACGAACTAATCTTAGACCCGTCCTCGGATTCAACGAACTAATCTTAGACCCGTCCTCGGATTCAACGAACTAATCTTAGACCCGTCCTCGGATACAACGAACTAATCTTAGACCCGTTCTCGGATTCAACGAACTAATCTTAGACCCGTCCTCGGATTCAACGAACTAATCTTAGACCCGTCCTCGGATTCAACGAACTACAAGTATCGGTAAATCTACTATAAAATGTTTTTCTACTTAGAAACGATATACATGTACCGTAATGGTATGCAACATACATGTAATTATATTGGTCAACTTTTTTCCCTGGAAAACGTAAAAACTGAATGCAGTAAAGAAAACAAAACAAAATTGAAATGCCAGTTAACAGCATGTGCGTACTCCTAAAGCTTACAATTCTTTGGTTTTGGACACATCTGTGTTAGTTAACTTTGTTTAGCGGAGATCTAATAGAAAAACAGAGCCGTTGTCAAAGTTGCTTTTGTTAAAGCCGCTCTACCAAGCATAGAGACAATTAATGCTGTGCATGCAGATTGAAGGGAAAAACGGAATTTCCCTTAAGTTCTGAGGCTTGCGGTGAAAGATCAAAGCATTCTTGAACTTTAAATGTAACCTTTTTTGCTACCATCAGTGACAATTTGCTTCACCTGTCCGATCCACATGGGATTTGCTCTTCCATTTTAAAGTTTGATGCGATGCAAGATGTATTGGTCGCTTAGAAGATAAAAGCTTAAAGTATATGAGGAAGCCAAATGATGCATTCAGAAAAAAAGGCTGGGACAGACATGGACCAGGATCAGAATGAGATACACTCTTCAGTTATTGTTTCACTCCGTTCTGACAAAGACCATCAAAACTTTGAACTCCTCCGTAACTGCATCAAATTTTAGAGGTAGCATAAGGATACTGGAAAGAAGACCTTGAGCTTTTAATCTCAGATTTTTACTGAGAAGCAGAAGTCAACTTCACGGATTAAGGATAGTTGCTAAAGAAATATGGGAGCGACCACATAAAATTGTATATCTTTTGAATCATAACATCTAAAAACACTGTTCTTTTTTTCCAAAACCCAATTTTATTCTTAATTTACAAATGCTGCATAATGCATTGAAATATTGAGTCAATTTAGGTCACAGATTATGAGGTACCTAAATCAATGCACAGGTCTTGATCGTATCAGGGAGCTGATTTTTCATGACCTCCATTAAGATAAGGCACTCACACTAAGACACTAGCCCTCGCCTAGCACAGCACTAAAATGCCACTATTTAAAGCGCTGTGCTATTTAGAAGCATGAGTGTGTGTGTGTGTGTGCCATGTAGTGTCGATAAGTATATTTTGGTGCACTTGTGTAAATTGCAATGGCTTTTATGAGAAACAAGCATGATCGCCTGTTCAAATGAAGAAGTGGAGGGAGGGGAAAAAAACTACATTGAAGAAATATTCAAACTTCGTAAAAACAACAGACTTATATCTTCCAGAGCCATACAACTGCACCAAAGAAAAGTAAATTTTACATCAACGAACAGGTGGGGAAGACTAACTACAATAAAGCAAAGTAAATTTTACAACATTAACAGATTTATCTCCTCCAGAGCTACATGTAAACAAATATATTAAAGAAAAGCAAACTTTACAACAATAACATATTTCATCTCCTCTAGAGCCACTCATACTAGTACGATTTAAAATATATAGAACCTTGAGAGATTGGAATTCTCATAATGCCATGAGGACATTTTTTGAATGAAGGAGAGATCGCTCAGAAAAATAAATTAAATTTGGATGCAATCTTTTAAGTAGCTCTCTTTCACTTTATCTCTCCAGCGAGACCATAATGTGGTGCTGATCACCAATTACACTTACAGATACAATGTACAATGTAGCGCTCGACCTGGTGAAAAAGTGCTCTCCAATACAAAATCAAAATGTGCAACTACTCAGACAATATTAGTACAAACAAAATTTTAAGGGCCCAGGATTTTTAAACTTAATTGGTTACCCTGGATTGCTAAAACTTTTAGTTGATTAAATTAGGCCTATTGTAGATCTAGATCTTATCACAATCTGAATAACCTACACAAGACAACTTATGAGTGGCAAGTCAATAACAATTAACTTGTTCCTACCGTTAATTGTTAGCAACTTGTGGATCTTGGCGATATCTTAGATATAAAGTTTAAAACAGTATAGAAGAACAAAACGTGTGCAAAAGAAGCAGATGAAGTGTTGTTCTTCAAATACATGTACTGACCACTCAAATCATTATTGCTTTTGTGTAACGTATGGCATGTTTGCCATTGAGACTTTTGTCTTTATGGTGGATTAGACCAAATTTCATTAAATATTTTTTTCCTATTTATTTCAGTTTTTCACTCAATTAAAAAAAAAAAAAAAGCTTTAACCCTTTTACTTATATAAATAATCATACAAGGGGGGTGGGCGGTGGTCAAGTCGGTAGGGCGCTTGATCGACTACCAATCCAGAGGTCTCATGTTCGAATCATAGCCAAAAAGTTCTTTCAGCTCCCCTGTGTTTACCCAGCACTAAATGGGTGACATGCTGGTCTCTTTAGACTCGGCGAAAGTAAAGGTGGCGAGGAAACCAATAGCAAACTACCTCACTATGTCATATGCGAAGAACAATCAGGACCATACTCCTGGTTCTCCTATCCTTTGCACAAGTCCAGGACTCACTTTACTTTCCTCTATATAAACAAAATAACCGTAATCCACTGAGTACAGTCTTTTAAACTTTACTTGGTTCATTATACCAAACTTGGCAAAAAATATAGTAGAATTGTAATTTCGATAAAAATATAATGAACTTTCAAGAGCATGTTTTACTAGCTTAGATCCATACTTCTCTTAAATTTTTTTTTGTATTGTTCGGGACACTGATCTTGGCAGATCAAAATTCAGTAAACTTACACAATGTACATTGAATGGTTTTGGAGGAGATGGCGGAGGAAGAAATGTACAAAGAAAAGTGTGCAACATGCAGCTGAGATCTGAAGCTTTTGTTTAATGCATCATTAATGGACTTTTGATGAACAGATAGACAAAAAGGCATCATTTTATAATCTGACCTAGTGCAAGTTAAAAAAAAAAAAGGCTCTGGACATAAAATTGTTGGGTTGAGGTCAAAATTTTTTTTTAACTTAATAGAAGGTAGAAAAAATCAATCCCAGTTGCTTTCCAAGCTAAGAGGGTTAAAAAATTATGCCTTTTTGTCTAATTAACGATCAGGTTCATTACTGATACATGTATACATGTATTTATTCTCTATTTCCTGGTAAATACTTGAGTCCAGGTGAAAGTTCAAATACTGTTACAGTTCATTAAAGAAAAAAAAACTCTTTAAACACATATCAAAGCAAAAAATATAGTTTATTAGATTTTTGATAGGCTCAGGGCAATCTAAGCTAGGTTTAAAATAAAATTTTACAAGTAAATACTAACAGCAAAGCAAGGGGGGGGGGGAGGGGGGAAATGAATAAAAAGATTATTTCATATCTGCTTAAAATTCAGTTTTAACTAGAAATAGAAGAAAAGTGATCAGACAAATTTACAATAGAGCCTTTGCTGAGTATTTTAGAAAAAAAAAGACTGTCTCGTTATGAAAAAAAAAGGAAAATAAATGGCAAAAACAATTAATTTACTTGCAAAGAATCTTCTAAATTTAATTTCATTGGATAGACACAAAAAGAACCTTTGCAGAACCCAGATCCCCAGACTCAGAAATATTTATTTTTATAATGTTGGTAGAAAGAGTATTTCTACTGCACTGAACTTTTTCAAAGATGTGGAGGAGATCAAAAGAAAAATACAGTTGAGCAAGACTTCCCCCAATTCATTACGGAATTTTGATACGTTCAAGGAAACTATCTTGGTGTTTTGGACAAGTTTTGCAAATATTTTGAAGTACACTAACAACTTACATAGAGACTCCATGTTTTCTTGGTTACTTCTGTACCATTCTGAGTATTCTAAGGATACCCTACTTGCTACAATTTCCTAATTTATTGTGTTTTATATAGCAGTTTGAAGTCGGATACCTCCAAACAACACGATCTGTCATTCCCAACTTGTTTTATGTGAAAACTCTACACCAAACCCAAGCCCTTATCAATTCTCGAACTCTTGGTGTTAGATCTAGTTCTAACTCTAGATCTACATTCAGATCGCAGTCATATATTTCTTTTTAGTAGATGTTCCAATATTACTCTTGCAGAGTTGTCAGCCAAGGCAAAGCTAGACTTAATTCCGCAAAAGGACCCATTAAAAGGATTGAACCTAAAGCTCCCTATTTTCAGTCCAATTTTATACCCAATGAACTATCTAGTGTCCTAGCAGGGCATGTTTGTTTGAAGAATAACAACAGCTGTGTAGAACACTTCATCGAAATTAAAGATCTGCGAAAGGGATGAAAGACTTCTTTCAAAGTCAAGGTCTGTCAAAGTTCTTAAGAGATGTATGAAATTGAGTTCTGATTGTTCGAAGAATATATGTTTAAACTTTGAACTAGTTCGACAAAAAGGTAGAAATAACAAGGAAATAAAGAGAGAATCAAAAGGAGAAATCGGAGGAGCTCGAGAAATTTATGATTTCAGGAATCTGTATTCAGTCTAATCGTGTTCTACTGTCTACATTCTATGTCTACAATTTGAAGGAAAGACTTCAAAGTTTATATGTTTGTGATTATATTACATGTGAATCATAATGTACAGTGTCTTAAATTTGCTCTCTGCCCCAAAAATTTGGCTGCAAACTTAATGCATTCTCATGCTTTTGTTTCATGGAGTGATTTTTTGACATAGCTTTTCCACTATAAAGATCTCTAGCCTTATTTACACATCAAACAATTCTAACTCAGGTAGAAAGGGACAAAAAAAAAAACAATATACAATGAAATATATCTAGTTCATGCTTTCAGCAACAAAGAACAAGTACCAGCCAATTTCAAAAGAAGCGATCAATTTACAGTACTTGCTCTCCTGCCCAAGACTCCAAGAACTATAAAGGCCTTTCCTTATGTCTGTGTAAAAAGTGTATAATCTTCTTGAAAGTAAAAGAAATTTGAAGCCATATTCTTATCCATATTTTGTGTTACTCCTCAAATGCTGAAGCCAGCGAAAAATGTATATAGTTGTGTTTATCATTTTTGCATCTGACCATAAGTGGAGAAAATTTTTGGTAATTAAGAATTTAAACTGATGCAGCTTCATAGAATTTTTGGTGTCCAAGTCTGCCTGATAATACTGCTCTATAAAAGTAATCACAACATATTTCAATTTGTCCTGGAAGTGCTCAGTAAAACTCAAACATGATTAAAACATTTGCAAAAAAAAGTGATAGCTAAGAAAAATAACTGAAAGCACTCAAAAATAAGAAAGGGATTTTTGAAAATCTGCATATGTAAGGCGTGACAGAAATAAAAAAGTCATGACTGACTCCATATTCCATGGCTCAGATTGCTTTCGGAAGGTTAGCTGACAGGCTAAACTCAATCCAAGGGCCAGAATCCAGTTCAACCAGTTTCTCTTCAAATTAGACCAATTGTGGTAGGATAAAACTGTTGCAAGGGATGGCTTATTTGACGACTCATGCCTCCGTTTTCGCCTCTCTCTTGCCTGACCAACATGATCTTGACCTCTATGACCTTTCCCCATAAGTTGTTTCCTCTGATCCTGTGTTGGGCCTCTGAGAGAAACCGTGCTTTGAAGCGGACTTGCTATTGTGCTCATTGAGATAGCTGCCATTTGAGCCACAGCCACAGCTACACTGGCACTTGGACGCTGAGAAAGATACAAACCCAAAGGTGGAGACAAATTTTTAGTGGCAATATTTACCAATATTTCTTTTGTTTCACTTTGAAAAAAAGGGGAAAAGATATTCTTTGATAGTTGACACAGATCCTTTGAAAACATAGTGGGCAAATACTGAAACATTTCCATGATTTCTTCATCATTAATATCTTCTACCTTGCAAATATTTTAGGGCATGTTCAGTACAATAAAGTTTCAGTATCTGGTGTAAAAACAAGTACTGTGAAATCCGATTAAATCAAGTCCAGGGAGTTAAGCAGCATTGATCAGTCCAAGCCTGACAGAGATCAGCGTCATAGCTTGTGCCTCGCTGGGCTGAGAGATTTCACCTAGCATCTACCCAGAACAAGATGGACTCCATCTAATTTTGGCATCTAGATCTCTCAAACAATTAACAAATTCAGAAAAGATTTTTTTTCTTGTTTTTTACCTTCTGTGGGTCTCTAGACAGTAAATCCTGCACCAGTTTTCTCACTGACTTTGGGACATCATCTGATTTCATAGTAAGAAATGAGACGCAATAAAATGACTTATGAAGAAAAAAAAAGCAACAAATATGTATATACTTAAAAAAATTTTTGAAGACCACTTTCATCAATACTTTGCATGCATAGCTGAGTAGTCTATATAACACATAAGAGGATAATAGATACCTTGGTAGCTTTATGATTCTTTTCCGTGATGATGTTATCTAAAGTATTCATAATGATTTGTTGCATCTTTGATAAAATATACTTTACTGGATAAAATATAACTTTGCCACTTGGCAGTGCAAAAATCAATACCACAGATGTATAATAGCCTTTTCGATATTATCAATGTATGGTATGTGTATTTTTGCAAAATCTATTACAAAAGAATAATATCCATATGTGAGGGAGAGTGTAGTATCCCCTCTGAAAACAGGCACAAATGATTAATAGGCCTGCTAAAATATTTCCTCAAAGTTCCAAATCGAAGAAGTAAGTATGGACACAACGACGCAGAGGATTTCAAAATGTGAGATAAAAATCATTTTTACAGGATATTATTTTCTTCATTTTATCCAGCTTTCCTGGACAAGTGAGCCGACAAATCTTATAACTGATATAAATCTTTGGGCCATATTTTTAGATAACCCCTGTTTAAAGTGACTTGTTCCTTGAGAATCGAAAAGGCTATTATACATCTATTAGCCTTTTAGTGCTGCAACTGGTGCATAAAGCACAGAAATGCGAATGCTTTTTTTTTCAGAGCTAGCAGCAACAACTGAGTACAATATTGCTGTAGCCTCTAGGAGGCTGAAATCTTTAGGGCCTAAAGCAAGGTGCTACCACACCTTTTTGAAACATTTTTTCCATGGTGCCTTATTAATTTTAATCAAACAATAATTTCAGTTTATTATCATGTTGAGATAATCAATAAGTTTACTTATTAATCATAATTTCAAACAGTAATTTGGGGGCCATTTTTGAAATTGAATGTGCTTCTGATAACAAAGCTGATCTTAGATTGGAGACCCTATTTTCCAAGAAGTACATTCGTTATTTTTTTTTTAATTTTTCTGCACTTAAAATATAACTTACACAAAGTGATGATTGGCATTTGTGTGACAAAAACCCTTTGAGAGCAACAAGTTAATTCACAGAGTTTCTATTGATTCAAAATACTTTTTTTCTCTCCTAATCATAATTCAAGGGTAATTTTTGGCTAAAACTGGATGCTCTGTCTCCAAGTCTAAATTCCATTTTTTCCCCTTACAGAGATCTCTCTTCATCGCAAGTTTTGACAAAAAGCTGAAGAATCTCCCACCACTTCAGAAAGTATGTATCTTTAGGTCATGCAAATAGGACAATTTCTATATTCTTAACACATTATAATTGATAATTCATTACTGACAAACCTGAAAATGTATGAAATATCACCAGCACATTATATAAGAATAATCTGCCTTTTTAGTTGGATTTTTAAATAATTCTATCACTAGATATATTTCTCAACTAGTTTGATATAATAGTATCATTGAGAGTCTTCACCTGGTAATGGAGATAGTTCCTCCTCTTTATAGTTTCTAGCATCCAACTGCCTATGAGTGTTATCATCGCCAGGATAGAAGGGGTTGGTTGCTCCAAATATCTCGTAAGCCAAAGCACCAACTGCCCACAGGTCTGACTTGCTGAAATCCAAGAAAATGTCTGGTCCAGGAACTGCAGTGCTGATCTGTTAGTGGAAGTGATGAAAGGAGGGAAGGTAAGGATGTTACAAAGATTCAATTCTACATGAAGGTTTTCACGCAACTGGGCATCTCCATGGTGGCATCATTAGGTAATATGATAGTATGATTGATACAGACACATACATAAATCATGCTTTAACTTTAAGAGCCGCTGATCTCTGCATAACACCAAAAGTTGAATATTTTTTATAACAGGAGACAGATTTTCAAATACCCTTTTTTTAATAACTTTTATTGCATTGTACCCAAGAGCATCACTGGTAGTGAAATAAATTAGATATCTGCAAGGACATTCTTTGCGGTTCTGAGCCCTACACCTTTTGCCTCATAGCCCTCTAAGAGCATTTAAGATGAGTCAGACCCAGAGCAAGTGAGCTGTGAACACCGTAATTTGATGGGATAATGAGAAGTCATTTCACACATCTGCAACCTAAGGCAAAGAAGGCTTGAACTCATATGTTTTACTAATGAATTACTCATAATTTGAAAGTAAATAGAAAAAAAAAGTGAAAGTGGGATTTGATAAAAGATTGGTGTGTTTGGGACAAGTAAAAAAAAAAATATGCAAATTTACAGTGAGCATAGAAAGAAGGTAAGTCTGAATGTAAAACTAATTAATAATAATAAAAAAAACAACAACAAAACAAAACAGACATTTTAATTGCATATCTCAAAATTTCATCTTTACTATTCATCAAATATCTAGCCCATTAATAAAAAGCTGCATCTTTACTCTTCATTTAATATCTATTATATTTATTTTCTACTAATAAATAGTGTATTCTTGTTGAATTTCATCTTTAATCTTCACCATTATTTAGTCCAGTCATGTATTTATTCTGATATTATGAGAGGGAGGAGTTTGTTGTTGAGGCATTAGGTCATTACACTTGCACAATCACCATGCAAAAATCTTTACACTGAAATTAAATTGCTTTCAATGAAATAAATAGAAATGGAACTCCATCAACAAAATGTTTAATACAATCAATAGTATTAACTTTAAGAAGCTAAGTATACAGTGCTTTACTGACAACAACAAAACAATAGACGATATCCCTATTCAATTTCAGCGAGAGTTACTTTTCTTTAACCCCTGACTAACACAGTCTAGTCCTAGTGTTACCACTTAGTTTTTGATGCACAATTACTGTTTAGAGATGGAAAGTAATAAGTTTTATATCTTGACTTTGAGCATTATCTAGAAACTTAAGTCCTGCCCAGGTAAAAAAAAAATTATAAAAAAAAGCTGTTGTACGATTTGTCTCCGTTCACATATTTCTCTCTTTCTTTTTTTTCCTTCTTTCTCTCTCTCTCTCTCCACTCTCACTACTCTCTCTACCTCTCTCTCTTTCTCCCTCTTTCCATCTCTTTTCTATCTCTCCTCTCTTTCTGCTTATATCTCCATCTCTTATTTCCTTTCCTCTCTCTCCTTTTTCTCTCTATCTCTCTCCCCCTGTTTCTCTTTTTCTCTCTCTCCTTTCTCTTTTTATCTGTATCCTCTCTCTCCCTCTCAATCTCTTTTTCTCTCTCTCATTCTCTCCACTCTATCTAGCTGTCTCCTTTCTATAATCTCTCTCCTTTCTCTCTCTCTCGCTCTCTCTTTCTCTTTCCTTTCTCTCTCTCTCTCTCTCTCTCTCTCTCTCTCTCTCTCTCTCTCTCTCTCTCTCTCTCTCTCTCTCTTTCTCCATCGCTCTCTTGCATTTTTGTGAGCAATAGATCTAGATCTAGACTAGATTCTTACATCTGGGAGAGTCTTGTAAAGAATTATAAAGAAATTTAGATCTTGACAGTGTTTTGAGTGTAATATTCATTTAGTTTGCATATTCGACTTTGCAAGTGCAAAATGCAAGCAAAAATTCTGCTTCTGTTGTCTGTTTTTATTGTAGACGAGGTATATAAATTCATAATCTATGAAATAGGCCTATGTATCCCTTTCATCTTTGGTCTCAGAATGTCAGTAAATCAATATGTGCAACTCGCGCTGGCCTTTTTTTTTTAGGAACATCATCTATTGACAGAGTGTCTATTGGCAGAGTAAGACATGATGAGATAATTACACAACTAACACAGTTGGAGATAGATGGAAAAGATCTACGAGTGATCAAAAACATGTACTGGGAACAGACAGCAGCAATGCGAGTTGAGGAGAAATCAGTTCATTTGAAAAAAAAATTAAAACAAGGTGTTAGACAGGGATGTGTGCTTTTCCCACACCGCATAGCAAATTCTAGTTCATCGCTCTATTTTAGTTGAGCTCTAGAGATGGGCCCTACTGCACTAAATCAGTTCTGTCTTGACAGGTGACCTGAGTAATAGGAGCACTTTTTTATTTCAATTGAATAATCAAAGTATAATTATGCAAGCTGTAATGCTAATTATAAAAGTTCCACACGATGAATAAACTTTGTTTCTCCTACATAGAAAAAAGCAAAATAATAGCTTTACAGTGATGTAATTTTTTTCTGTTGACATCATTATCTTATAACTTAAATTTAAGTATTAAAAACAGGCTTTTATTAACCACGAAACTTATATACATAATGTATATTATGTGCTACATGTCCATCTACAGAAAAACATTTCCCAAAAAGTAATCCCTAAATAGTGTCTGTTAGAGAGACACTGCATCCCATTTATTCCTGGAGGCTCCTGGGAGAGCAAGAACAGAGAGCCATTAAGAGATTTCAAAATTAGAGGGGGAACGGCCCTTTGCCATTCCCAATGAATTGGAGACCTTAAACATATTTTGTCTGCCGATTTATTGCAAATTGCTCCTGCTCTTCAATGCAAAGACAACTAACTGTGATGACTTTAGTTTCCTAAGTTTTATGCAATATGAAGATTCCTTTCAACTAACCTCTGGGGCCATTAGCCGAGAGTTGCCACCCAAGTACATGTCCCTTGTTGGAAATGGAACTTTCATAGATTTATCCTCTTCTGCAAGGCAGCAGCCAAAATCACAAATTTCAACACCAGGACAATCTGAAGAGAAAGGCAGGGTGCCCAATGTATAAATCAGTTATAATCTAGCAGTCATTCATACAAAGATTTGAAGCTTGAAAAAATGATTCCATATCACTGAAAACTTGCAGGTTTGCTGTAGACATGAAAAATTTAATATATTTCATTGCTTCATGGGAACATGTATGGAATTTTTTAACAATTCAAAATCAAAACTAGACTGGGTCAAGTCCAGCTTACTTTAAATATTAACCCTATGAACCCTGAGCTCCTGAGGCTTAAAATCACCTGCACCTGGCCTCCTGAGTCAAAATGAGGCAGTTTCATACCAACTCACTGTATGGATGTTTATGAGGCTATTTCTGCTTAGATTTGCATAAAACTGTACAATATTTTGTCCCCAAATCCATGTTTGAAAGTGCAACATTAGCATCACCACTGTCAGTAGGGTTGTTTACATTTTGTGCACCACACCCACTAGGTCTAGATTTAGGAGCTGAGATGTATCATTTGAATCAGAAGAAACACAAAGTCTAGAACTAGAGCTAGCTCTATCTTCATTGCCACCATCACTGCTTTCTGGATAATTAGCATTTAATTTATGTGAACAGACGCTGACGTTTGTTAGCTTCGCCCGATGTATGCACTTGAGAAACAGAACTTTTCATGTTGAAACAAAGGTAGAATTCATGATAGTTTGCGGCCCATGAGCGCAGCGATTGTGAAAAATGACATAGGAACATGTGGTTTGAAGGCTGCAGCCGCTTGGTTGATTAAATTTAGGAAGAGTGTCAGTTATATAAGTCTAAATTTAGGGCCTAGGCAAAGGGACCTCGCACTCAGCATAATAGAGTGCATTGTCACGGGACCTCAGGGTTGCACTCTGGGTAATCGAGTTAAAAAAAAAAGTTTTATAAAGTACTGTATTACTTTTTAATATGTTTGTTACTTAGACTCAGGAGTTCCCAGTGAAGGTAAGCACTAAAATTTCTTGAATTTAGAGCTGGAGAAATACATACACCACAGCAGCAATTGATAAACTGCACTTTACTTCAGTTTTAAGGAGTCTATAGTTAATTACTCTGAAGGGTCAAGATACAACAATTTAGTTAAACATCAAAATCTTCTGCTGCATCTCAAAAGATGGGATATAGAAGTTATAACTTGGGGATTTAAATTCAAGCTAAAACCCTCATCTGATTTTAGAGAAATTAGCAACAAAAAGTCTGAAATTTAAAATTACATTACAGTTTATAATAACTGTACTCATTTGATGACTGATAAATTTTTATCAATTATCACAATTTATAGATCTACATCATATGAATTGTTCTTTGTGTAAATGATAGGTGTTGTGGAAACATTCATTTTCCTCCTTTTATAATACAAATTAAGGATTATTTTGGTGATGAATATTTTTTTCAGAAAAAGGATCACTTGACAAGAGATTTTCTTTCCACAACCTGATCTATGTTATTTAGATTTGCTCTTTACCTCCTGTCTTTGGCATGTCAATCAGAATATTATCAGTCTTGAGGTCGCGGTGTGCCACCCCGTGTTCACCCAGGTGAGCCACACCTTCAAGCAGCTGTGCAAAGATTTGACAACGTGTTTTCATTGTTACAGCCGTCTCAGCAGTGTTCTTGAAGAGGAAGTCACGAAGATGGCCACTGCGTCTATCATGATTTAATGAGAAAATATTTGTGTTACAAAATTTTAAGAAAAGGCCAAAAAAAAAAAGCTTTCAACAATAAATTAAATATGATTCTTGTCTCAATTAGTTAAACCTTAGAACATTTCTCTCTCAAGCTCTATGGCTTATGTATCTTCAATCCTCTTAGTCTTGATGAATATGTTGTCATTGCATGTAAAAATTGATCAGCATCCATAAACGTACTCCATCTATTTTCCACAATGTAACACAGGATTTAAGCAATCCATTTAAAAGTAGAAATTTAATGGTATCATAAAGCTTAAATTAGAATCAAACTTGCCTTCTCATGACCAAATAGAGGGTTTTATTACGTCCATCAAAGTTCTTAGGATCAAGCTTCTGCGGCATAGCAGCTGGGAACTTTTTCAGGCCTTCCTCAGTAACAAGCATATCATCCACAAATATACCTGGCATGTCCACAATATTGGGGTGTGGAGGAAGACGACCAACTCTTTCACTTCTGGATATGAACGATAGTCAATAGTAATAAGTATAGAGAGTTCCGAATAAAATGATGCCCACCCATTCTTAAGCCTTCATGAATACAACAGAGTCTGTAAGTGTGACTGTCTGTTCAATAAAAGCTAAACATAGTTTCTTGATGCAAACCTCACTTAGGAAAAAATGCAGATAAAATGATTTGTCTGCAAATGGACCCTTGGCTTACATCTACTCTAGATTTTTTAAGTTTACAAATCAGGAACATTGTGCGTGCTTGTGTCTTAATTAAGCGACAACTTTGTTGCACCATTTATTTACGTGATTAACTGTTATCCATATTTATTAATTAATTCCTTTCTCTAATTCTATTTACAGAGGCATCTAAATTTTGTGTGTGTGACAAAATTAATATTTACAGAGAAAAAATCTTTATTCTGCCAAAATATCCATATGATAAAATTAACACTACATTTAAAAGAAAATTTTGCAATTTGTTTTCAGGTTGTTTTTTTTTTGTTTACCATTTGGGCTTACACTCCTCTCTCTTATGTAAAAGAAACTTTGAAAGGGTGAAACAAAAAATTGCACATATTTAGACTATCAAAGAGTTCATGTGGATTCCCATTGTAAAAAAAATGTCAACAGAAAGTATAATTAGTGTAACTGATGGATGACGTTAAGAAAGAGAATAAACTATCAAAAGTGTTTCATGCAATGTGAAGCTTGGGTAAAAGATATAAAAAAATAAGGATATATTTCAAAGGAACTTTCACCAAGATTTACACTTACATTACAACCACCTGGCGATGATAATTTAACACTTTTCATCACAGTAAGTTTGATTTGAGCAGCATTTATGACAGTGGTTAAATTCTAAATGTACTGTGTTGTACAGCTTGAGAATACCTTTAAAGGCTATGTACTTTAAACAAAACTCATGGTCTTTATTGTGCTCATAGATTTATCCTTATTTGTCTATTTAAAGTACATGTGATAATTTCAAATTATTTTGTGGAATAAATGAGTCAAACTTTATTTTGTTGCTTTCTTAGATGTTTTTTTTTGTTTCAGTTTTTCTTTCATATAATTCAAAAATTCAAGTGCCAACCTTCCTGTGTTTATCATGCTTATGAGTAAAGGGACAATAGTTATTTTTCATGCTCAGCTTCACACCACTCAGGACAAATAGCCCATCAAATCAAAATCATAAGTTATCGAGCGAAAGGAGGACACTGTATGTAATAGCAAAACATACAAATCTGCGTAATTAGTTCACAGCTCTTGAAAAGTACTAATTAAGTCATTAAAAATAAAGTTTTAAGTGTGCTTTCTTATTTTAGAAAAATTTTTAAAGTGTCAAGATGAAGCAAGAAGTCACTAAGCTTCAGATAGATTCACTTAAAACAAAACAAAAATATAAATGCAAAATCTTGATATCTTTGAACTTGACTAGACCATTGTGTAAATAAAAATTTTGTCCTGATCTATGGTGACCTAAAATGAGTCTTCTCTGCTTACAAAGTGTTTGTTGTTTGACATAACTGACCTTGGTCCACATCACAAATGAAAGCACTCAAGGGAATACTTTTGTCTGTTAGCAGCAGCAAATTATATTGATGGAGTTTTTTTTTCTGTAAGTAGTTCTATGCTGCTTTAGTCAGAAAATAGTGTTGGCAATAACTTACAAAGGGGTTTCCAGACAGCTGCCATCTGGTCTCAATGGAACAATCTCTCTATGCAACTCATTACAAATACTGTGGGCATTTGACTCAGCACCATAGTTGAAAACAGCCTTCACAGCAAGGTTGAACTGTGTGTCATCAACAACCGAAACAAGCTGCGCACAGCCTTTTGTCTCATTTTCTAACATTGCAAGAAAATTAGAATTCATGATTATAGAAAAACAACACTTGAAGAAAAAGAAGGATGACAATAAGCAAGAAAAAATGTATTAAAAATGGAACTTTATAATTATCGCAATATGTCAATACTCCACAGACATGCGCCATAAGGCCTGATGCTGAAATTTAATGACAATGGCACGAAAAAATGATTAAATCAAAATCCTCTATGAACAATAATGAAAAAGATAAACTAAAAGATGTTACGCATATCAAATCATTATTCTTTAAGACTTTAGGTAGCAAGATTTTTATCTTCAAAATTATTTTTTTAAACAATTATAGGACATGTATATATCCTTCGACTTACTGATCAGTAAGGTACAAATTTGAATATTATATAATTCAAGTTCCATGTGTATACCTGTTTCTGTCTTCACTTTTGCTTTGTAAACAGCCCCATCGCAACCATTAGCAATAGATATTTCGTTAATCAGGAGATCATCCAAACATGTAGGCAGTTTCTCAAGGGGTTCTGCTTGCCACGTAAAGTCTCGAAAACTTTCCTTCGAATGAAAAAAAAATCCACATCACTTATAACTAAAGTGAACTTTATAAATGTGGAAGATATGAAAGAAAAGAATTAAGGGCTAGTATTTCCAGAACCACAGCTCAGTTCTTTAAAAATGACAAAGTGGTAGACTTAATAAAACTCAAATTAGTAGGTGCAGCCTTAGATAGTAATTCAATAACAAGCTGCATAAGTTTTCTGACAACAAAGATTTACAAATTCTTGGTTGTGTAGTTAATGGGATTTATAATCAAAATAAATTGTACTTGCATATTGAGTATGATTTGTTATTGGGTACATTGGTATATGATATATATGATGCCATAGTTCTTTTATTGGTAATTCATTGTTAAAAAATGATTTACACCTACTTGAGGCATTAATAAGTTCTGGTTTGAACAAACAAAGCCCTCTTTAGTATATACTAGAGCCAAGGTATTCGGAAGTCCTTACACATATTGAAAAAATGTTAGTTATTGAATTTTAGTCCTAATGTCTTTTATTAAAGTTTCTTTAATTTTCTCACTTTGATTTTTAAAAAAAAGGAAGGTCAAGGACTTCCGAAAGGGTACACCCAGGCCTGGATTTTGTATGGAGAAAAATAGAGAGCTATGATAGTGAATATTTCCTATTACTCCTCTCTACTGTCCGTCCATCTTGTACCTGTTGAAGTAAGCATTCATGATAACAATTTAAATTTTTAAAACAAAAATAAAGGTGCTGCCAGCAGGAATAGAGCCCACACTGCTGTGCTTGGAGAGAGTTAAGTGAGCCTTCGTCAAAGCATTAATCACATACACTAAACAAATTGCTGGAACAAACCTTTAAAAAATTATCTTTCATGCTAATTTTAATATCACCTGTCTGTGCATAATCTGCTGTTCTTTTAATTAATGTTTGTAATTTTAAATGTGTCATGTTCAATTGAATGTTTATATATTTTGAATTATTTTTTTTAATCTTTTGAAGAATAACAGCATGTTTTCAAGATAAACAGTGTTGCTTTGAATACAATTAGGGTAAAAGTCACTAGTGAGGTCAGTGACAATTAAATTGTATCAATTATAATATTAAATAAAAATTTATTACTTAACTCATTTCCCGGTGTGACTTTTGAAAGACTTATCCATGTTATTATATTATCAAAGTTCATTTCTGGTAATTTTATTTGTTTAGAAATGGAGGACTAATGATCTGAGACAATCTCGATTAAAATTTCCACCAGGCCAGCCATATAGAACTTAGTTAAGTAGGCCCCCTAAGTTATAAATTAAAATTATAATTAATGCCTCAAGTAGGCCTAAATATAAATTTATCAGTTTCTAACAATGAATTACCAATAAAAATCAACTGCAACAAATATCCTATAACATATCTTATTGTACTTAATCACTGCACCCATTTGGAAGTCCTGCCAAAAAAAAAAAGCTATATCTCATTCATTAAAAAAAGAAAAGAGAAAGGTCTCAATACAATCAGGATTTACTAATTTTCTTTCTTCTTATTTAGTTTTTTACCTTCAACTCTGAAATCATTCGGGATGAGCCATCATCCATAATAGATGTCAGATTAACACCTAAGGTCACCCCTATTAATGACATTATTGGCATGTTTCTTAAGTTTCCTCCCAAGTTTGATGAAAGTCGCAGCGCTGCTTGTCTTCGAAGTTCACTTGCCATTGTTGTCCGATTGGTCGTTCTTGAAAAGACCGACTGAAAAATTTTCGACCGCAAAGACCTTTTGGTGAGGCTCAAAGTTGGCTTGATTTGGTACAAACACTTTCCTTTAGCCTCTCCTCCATAGATGTCCTCATAACGAGTTTTCGGCTTCGATGTCACTTGTTTCTTCTGCAGTGTACTTTGTACGATTTCTCGCCATGATTTGAGGATCCGGCCGAAATCTCTCACAAAACCAAGGTTTGTTCCGACGGCTCTTTTCAAGATCATAGCCATCATGTCACATTAAAAGTTCTTGTGTTAATCTTCTTTTAAAATACAGAATATCTAGATATAAATCTAGATCCCAATCCAACTAACAAGATCTAGGATCTACATTGTATGCGTTCTCACCCTAGCACGACAGCCATGTTTACAAACACAATGCTGAGTCATAAAGCTATTTATATCCTTTCGACAAAGTGGCTACGAGCACGGACGTCGCAGTTCGATCCGCAGAATAACAATAATGAATAGAATTACAGATCGCCTTGTGAGGCCATGGGAGTCCGGACTGAAACTCTGCCATTTCTTTTTGGCTGATTATTTTGTCAACAAATCCATGAGGGTAACAGGGGTACATCTTCTATCTTAGATTGGAAAGCATTTTTGATTTGTTTTATTTTAAAGTGGAATGACTAAACGAGAGAGAGAGAGAGGGAGAGAGGGAGAGAGGGAGAGAGGGAGAGAGAGAGAGAGAGAGAGGGGGGGGAGGTCGAAAAGGAAACAGGCACACAGCTTTATAATGACGGGACAAAAAGAAATAACAAAATTATTATCAATTTAACATATAAACATTTCACTTTGTAAGTTTAAAATAATGTTGAACTGATAATAGTTTTGTTATTTCTTTCTTGTCCCGTAATTGTAAAGATATAATTATGTCTATTTCCTTATAGACCAAGTACAATCAATTATTTCTTGCTTGTTTAAACAAGCCAAGACCCACAGCTTTCTCAACAGAGTAGTTCAACTTTAGAAACAAAAGTGAACAGAAAAACTGCATTTTTGCACGGCAGAACGAATTGCATACATAAGATATTCAAAAACTGACAAAACAAAGCGGTTGTGCCACACGATAAACCCACTACGCAGCAGCAGCTCACATTTCACGATAACATCACATCTAGAGAAGAGGACAGCAATTAGAGAACTGACCGAAAGAGCCGACAGTTTGACCATAATATTCACAAATCCTCGATGAAAAGCCAGAAAGGCGATATTAAACAGCTTTTTTCCCTAGACCTATATAGGCCTTCCAAAAATATTTAAATAAATAAAAAAAAGCAAATCAAATTATTTATCTTTATCAAATATATATATATATATATATATATATATATATATATATATATATATATATATATATATATATATATATATATAGTTTGAAGATAAGGTGGAATAATTGATGAGAGTGCTCAACTGTGGGAGCAAAACATAAATATAGAAGATCTTACCTTAAATTTCCATGCATACTACACTTGTGTTTCAAGCGGAGGACAAAGCTGTCGCCTGTCCTCCGCTCTCTTCGGGTATGACTGAGGTGTGTTCGTTTGCGCTTGCCGTTCCGACCTTGTGTTGTTGTTTATTTTCGTTTCCGGGCCACTGATAGTTTTGTAGTAAATGTTTTTTCCGGTGGGGGCACGATGAAAATATTTCCCTTCTTTTGTTGAGGCTTGGTTTTGTGTGTAGAATGAAGTATTTTTCTGCTGTGCAAAGGTTGCATCTGTTTGTTGCTGCCGAGTATGGCTGCGCTCTTTCGATTACAGCCCATGATAAGTGGTATGCGGTGTTAGATTCTTTAAGCTTCCATATGAATTCACTTAAAGTTGTGGCTGATTTCTTGTGGTTGAGTCGAAAGCTCGACGTGTGCTGATTGTATCTGGTTTTGAACTCATTTTCTGTGATTCCTATATAGGTGTCTTGTGTTTTAGAGGGTATCTGTTCCACAGTTGCCTTGTAGACCACTCCCCTTTGAAGACACTGGCCATTGAGTGGGCAAGATTGTTTATCCCTGCAGTTGCAAGTCTTGCCTTGTGATTCCTTTACCTTTGTAGACTCAAGGACTGTTTTATTGTGGTTAGAAATGATGTGTTTCATATTCTGCATGCAGCTGTAGCTTAGCTTTACAGTGTTTTTATTTAATATTTTGTGCAGCTTGTTGTTTGCTGGGAAGCACGTGTGGAGGAGTCCGAAAAACATTTTCCCGATGTTGGTGGCGACATTTACACTGAATGGGGGGTTGAACCAGATAATCTTTCTCTTTCGTATTCTCTTATTACTTGTTTCGTCTCTTTTTTCATTGGGTGGTGTATTTATTTCGCCAGTAGTGTGATTGTGGTTTCCTTTGGTGGCTTTTTCTTCCGGCTTATCGCTTTTGGTGTATTGTATTTGTTGTTTATGCCCGTTTGTCCGTAGTGCGGCATGATATGGCTTTGCTGCCTTGTTAAAAATATTAAAATTATTATTAAAATTCAATTTGCTTGAAAACATTGTTCACGACGTCAAGTCGAAGACCAACATTAACCAATGGAAAAACACAAATGATGTTATAAACTGGTTTAACAATATTGACAACAAGAACAGTCACACACTGATCTGTTTCGACATATGCGACTTCTATCCGTCCATATCACACGAACTGCTCCAAAGTGCATTAAAATTTGCCTCCAAATATTCGGTAATCACAGACGAACAAGTACACATAATTAAACACACCAAGAAAACAACTCTATACAAGGACGGCGAGCCATGGTGCAAAAAAACTTCAAATTTCGATGTAACAATGGGAAGCTTCGACGGCGCCGAAATTTGCGAATTGGTAGGATTATTCCTCCTTTCGCAGCTCCAACACCTCAACATCAATGTCGGACTCTACCGAGATGACGGGCTCGCCGCAACGAACCAGACTCCTCGGAATGCCGACAAGATCAAAAAAGAAATATGCAAGATATTCAAGGAGAATGGACTAAGCATAACAGCTGATGCCAATAAAAAAGTGGTAGATTTTTTGGACGTCACCCTCAATCTGAGTACGGGGCTATATCAACCATACCAAAAACCGAACAACAAAATCAACTATATCCACCGTGATAGTAACCATCCACCCCCCATCATTAAAAACTTGTCAAAAGGGATCGCATTCCGCCTCTCAAACAACTCCGCTAATTTTAATATTTTTAACAAGGCAGCAAAGCCATATCATGCCGCACTACGGACAAACGGGCATAAACAACAAATACAATACACCAAAAGCGATAAGCCGGAAGAAAAAGCCACCAAAGGAAACCACAATCACACTACTGGCGAAATAAATACACCACCCAATGAAAAAAGAGACGAAAAAAGTAATAAGAGAATACGAAAGAGAAAGATTATCTGGTTCAACCCCCCATTCAGTGTAAATGTCGCCACCAACATCGGGAAAATGTTTTTCGGACTCCTCCACACGTGCTTCCCAGCAAACAACAAGCTGCACAAAATATTAAATAAAAACACTGTAAAGCTAAGCTACAGCTGCATGCAGAATATGAAACACATCATTTCTAACCACAATAAAACAGTCCTTGAGTCTACAAAGGTAAAGGAATCACAAGGCAAGACTTGCAACTGCAGGGATAAACAATCTTGCCCACTCAATGGCCAGTGTCTTCAAAGGGGAGTGGTCTACAAGGCAACTGTGGAACAGATACTACTACTAACTTGCAGTTGAGATTTCTGCCTAGTTATTGAAGTTAATTTAATGTTTCGACTGTTGTCGTTTATTTTATGGTTGGGTGAGCATGCCGCTCAGTGAGATTGTGTGTGCGCTAGACTGAGAGAGCATAATCTACATTGTATGTTTTCTAGTAAAGCATAATTCCAATATGGCCGCCGGTTAAGTCTCTTTTGGCAATCTCTATAATTAGTTTAATTCCAATATGGCCGCCGGGGAATTCTATTTTGGCAATCTCTATAATTAGCATATATCCAACATGGCCGCCAGATAATTCTATTTTAGAAATCTCTATAATTAGCATAATTCCAATATTGCAGCCGGTTAATTACATTTTGGGAATCTCTATAATTAGTATCATTCCAACATGGCCGATGGTTACTTCCATCTTGGGAATCTCTATAATTAGCATAATTCCAATCTGGCCACCGGTTAAATCTTTTTTGGAAATCTCTATAATTAGCATATATCCAACATAGCCGCCAGTTAATTCTATTTTAGAAATCTCTATAATTAGCATAAATCCAATATTGGCGCCGGTTAATTACATGTTGGCAATCTCTAAAATTAGCAAAATTCCAATATGGTCGCCAGAAAATTCTTTTTTGGAAATCTCTATAATTAGGATTTATCCAATATGGCCGTCGGTTACCTCTATTTTTTAGTATCTCTATAATTAGCATAATTTCAATATGGCCGCCGGGAAATTCTATTTTGACAATCTCAAAAAATAGCATAAATCCAATATGGCCAGAGGAAAATTCTTTTTTAGTAAACTTTATAATTAGCATAATTCCAATCTAGCCGCCGGATAATTCTATTTTGGGAATCTCTATAATTAGTGTAATTCAAATATTGCCGCCGCTAAATCCTATTTCGGTTATCACTATAATTAGCATAATTCCAATATGGCCGCCGGTTAAATCTCTTTTGGGAATCTCTATAATTACCATCATTCCAACATGGCCGCCGGATAATTCTATTTTGGTAATCTCTATAATTAGCATATATCCAACATTGCCGCCGGATAATTCTATTTTAGAAATCTCTATTATTAGCATAATGCCAATATGGCCGCTGGTTAATTCTATTTTGGCAATCTCTATAATTAGGATATATCCAATATGGCTGCGGGTAATTCTATTTTGAAAAACATAATTAGCATAATTCCAATATGGCCGCCGGGGAATTCTATTTTGGCAATCCCTATATTTAGCATAATTCCAATGTGACCACCGAGGATTTCTATTTCGGTAAACTCTAGAACTAGCATGATTAGAATATGGCCGCCGGGGAATTCTCTTTTCGCAATCTCTATAATTAGCATAATTCCAATATGGCCGCTTGTTAATTCTACTTTGGTAATCTCTTTATTTAGCATAATTCCAATATGGCCACAGGTTATTTCTCTTTTGGCAATCTCTATATTTAGCATAATTCCAATATGGCCGCCGGTTAATTTTTTTTTTGGCAATCTCTATAATGATCATAATTCCAATATGGCCGCCGGTTAATTCTTTTCTGGTATCTCTATAATAAGCATATATCCAACATGGCCGCCGGTTGATTCTATTTTGGCAATCTCTATAATTAGCATAATTGCAATATGGCCGCCGGTTAATTCTATCTTGGCAATCTCTATAAAAAGCATAATTCCAATATGGCCGTGGGTTATTTTTATTTTGGCAATCTCTATAATTAGCATAATTCCAATATGGCCGCTGGTTTATTCTTTTCTGGAAATCTCTATAATTAGCATATATCCAACATTGCCGCCGGATAATTCTATTTTAGAAATCTCTATTATCAGCATAATGCCAATATGGCCGCCGGTTGTCTCTTTTGGCAATATCTATAATAAGCATACTTAGAATATGGCCGCCGGGTAATTCTATTTTGATAATCTCTATAATTAGCATAATTCCAATATGGCCCCCGGGGAATTCTATTTTGGCAATTTCTATATATAGCATAATTCCAATATGGCCACCGGGGATTTCTATTTCGGTAAACTCTATATTAGCATAATTCCAATATGGCCGCCGGGGAATTCTCTTTTCGCAATCTCTATAATTAGCATAATTCCAATATGGCCGCTTGTTAATTTTACTCTGGTAATCTCTATATTTAGTATAATTCCAATATGGCCACTGGTTATTTCTCTTTTGGCAATCTCTATATCTAGCATAATTCCAATATGGTAACGGGGCTTTCTATTTTGGTAAACATATTTCTCATATGGCCGTCGGGGAATTCTCTTTTTGCAATCTCTTTAATAAGCATAATTCCAATTTGGCCGCCGGTTAATTCTATCTTGGATTTTTCGACATTTAGCATAATTCCAATATGGCAGACGGTTAATTCTATTTTGGGTATCTCTGTTATTAGCATATTTCCGGTATGGCCGCCAGTTAATTCCATATTGGTAAACTCTATATTTAGCGTAATTCCAACATGGCCGCCGCTTAATTCTTTTTTGGGAATCTCTATAATTAGCATAATTCCAATATGGCCGATGGTTAATTCCATTTTGGTAAACTCTATAATTAGCATAATTCCAATATTGGCCACCGGTTTATTTTTTTGGGGAATCTCTATGATTAGCGTTATTTCAATATGTCCACCGGGAAATTCTATTTCGGGAATCTCTAAATTTAGCGTAATTCCAACATGGCCGCCGCTTAATTCTGTTTTGGGAATCTCTATAATTAGCATAATTCTAATATGGCTGCCGGTTAATTCCATATTGGTAAACTTTTTAATTAGCTAATTCCAATATGGTTGTCGAGAAATTCTTTTCGCAATCTCTAAAATTAGCATAATTCGAATATGGCCGTCGGTTATTCTATTTTGGGAATGTCTATAATTAGCATAAATCCAATATGGCCACCGGTTAATTTTATTTTGGGAATCTCTATAATTAGCATATTTCTGCCAGGAAATTCTTTTTTGGCAATCTCTATAATTATCATAATTTCAATATGGCCGCCGGTTAATTCTATTTCTAAATCTCTATAATTAGCACAATTCCAATATGGCCGCCGGAAAATTCTTTTTTTGGAAATCTCTGTAATTAGCATATATCCAATATGGCCGTCGGTTACCTCTATTTTGAGTATCTCTATAATTAGTATAATTTAGAATGGCCGCCGGGAAATTCTATTTTGACAATCCCAAAAAATAGCATATATCCAACATTGCCGCCGGATAATTCTATTTTAGAAATCTCTATTATTAGCATAATGCCAATATGGCCGCTGGTTAATTCTATTTTGGCAATCTCTATAATTAGGATATATCCAATATGGCCGCGGGTAATTCTAGTTTGACAATCTCTATAATTAGCATGATTCCAATTTGGCCCCCGGGGAATTCTATTTTGGCAATCTATATATTTAGCATAATTCCAATATGGCCCCCTTGGATTTCTATTTCGGTAAACTCTGTAATTAGCATAATCCCAATATCACCGCCGGGGAATTCTCTTCTCGCAATCTCTATAATTAGCATAATTCCAATATGGCCGCTTGTTAATTCTATTTTGGGAATCTCTATAATAAGCAAAATGACAATATGGCCACCGGTTAATTTTATTTTGGCAATCTCTATAATTAGCATAATTCCAATATGCCGCCGGTTAATTCCTTACTGGTATCTCTTTAATAAGCATATATCCAACATGGCCACCGGTTGATTCTATTTTGGTAATCTCTATAATTAGCATATATCCAATATGGCCGCCGGTTAATTCAACTTTGGTAATCTCTATAATTAGCATAATTCCAATATGGCCGCCGGTTAAGTCTCTTTTGGCAATATCTATAATAAGCATACTTCAAATATGGCCGCCGGGTAATTCTATTTTGATAATCTCTATAAATAGCGTAATTCCAATATGGCCGCTTGTTAATTCTACTTTGGTAATCTCTTTATTTAGCATAATTCCAATATGGCCTCCGGTTAATTTTATTTTGGCAATCTCTATAATGATCATAATTCCAATATGGCCGCCGGTTAATTCTTTTCTGGTATCTCTATAATAAGCATATATCCAACATGGCCGCCGGTTGATTCTATTTTGGCAGTCTCTATATTTAGCATAATTCCAATATGGCCACCGGGGATTTCTATTTTGGCAGTCTCTATATTTAGCATAATTCCAATATGGCCGCCGGGGAATTCTCTTTTCGCAATCTTTATAATTAGCATAATTCCAATATGGCCGCTTGTTAATTCTATTTTGGTAATCTCTATATTTAGCATAATTCCAATATGGCCACTGGTTATTTCTCTTTTGGCAATCTCTATATTTAGCATAATTCCAATATGGCCACCGGGGAATTCTCTTTTCGCAATCTTTATAATTAGCATAATTCCAATATGGCCGCTTGTTAATTCTATTTTGGTAATCTCTATATTTAGCATAATTCCAATATGGCCACTGGTTATTTCTCTTTTGGCAATCTCTATATTTAGCATAATTCCAATATGGCCACCGGGGCTTTCTATTTTGGTAAACTCTATAATTAGCATAATTCCAATATGGCCGCCGGGGAATTCTCTTTTTGCAATCTCATTAGTTAGCACAATTCCAATTTGGCCGCCGGTTAATTCTATCTTGGATTTATCGATAATTAGCATAATTCCAATATGGCCGCCGGTTAATTCTAGTATCTCTATAATTAGCATAATTCCAATATGGCCGATGGTTAATTCCATTTTGGTAAACTCTATAATTAGCATAATTCCAATATGGCCACCGGTTTATTTATTTTTGGGAATCTCTATAATTAGCGTAATTTCAATATGTCCACCGGGAAATTCTATTTCGGGAATCTCTATATTTAGCGTAATTCCAACATGGCCGCCGCTTAATTCTTTTTTTGGGAATCTCTATAATTAGCATAATTCTAATATGGCCGCCGGTTAATTCCATATTGGTAAACTTTATAATTAGCTAATTCCAATATGGTTGTCGAGAAATTCTTTTCGCAATCTCTAAAATTAGCATAATTCGAATATGGCCGCCGGTTAATTCTATTTTGGGAATCTCTATAATTAGCATAAATCCAATATGGCCACCGGTTAATTTTATTTTGGGAATCTCTATAATTAGCATATTTCTAATATGGCTGCCAGGAAATATTTTTTGACAATCTCTATAATTATCATAATTCCAATATGGCCGCCGGTTAATTCTATTTTTAATCTCTATAATTAGCACAATTCCAATATGTCCGCCGGGAAATTCTATTTCGTGAATCTCTATAATTACATAATTCCAATATGGCCGCCGGTTAATATTATTGGTAATCTTTAAAATTAGGATAACTCCAATATGGGAGCCGGGAAATTCTTTTTTTGGCCATCTCTATAATTAGCATAATTCCAATATGGCCGCCGGGAAATTCTTTTTTGGGAATCTCTATAATTAGCATAATTCCAATATGCCCGCCGGTAATTCTATTCTGGTAGTCTCTATAATTAGTATAAATCCAATATGGCCGCCGGTTAATTCTATTTTGGTAATTTTTCAATTAGCATAAGTCCAATTTGGCCGCCGATAAATTCTTTTTTGGTAATCTCTATAATTAGCATAAATCCAATATGGCCGCCAGTTATTTCTATTTTGGGAATCTCTATAATTAGTATAATTCCAATATGGCCGCCTGTTAATTTTATTTTGGTAATACTAATATAGAGCCGGGAAATTCTATTTTGGTAATCTCTATAAATAGCATAATTCCAATATGGCCGATGGTTAATTCCATTTTGACAATCTCTTTAATTAGCATAATTCCAATATGGCCGCTGGGAATTTTTATTTTTTTTCCATCTCTGTAAATAGCATAATTCCAATATGGCCACCGGGAAGTTCTAGTAGTAATAGTAGTAGTAGTAGTAGTAGTAGTAGTAGTAGTAGTAGTAGTAGTAGTAGTAGTAGTAGGAGTAGTGGTAGAGTAGTAATAGTAATAGTAATAGAATCAGCAGCAGCAGCAGCAGCAGCAGTAGTAGTAGTAGTAGTAGTAGTAGTAGTAGTAGTAGTAGTAGTAGTAGTAGTAGTAGTAGTAGTAGTAGTAGTAGTAGTAGTAGTAGTGTAGTAGTAGTGTAGTAGCAATAGCAACAACAACCACCTTTGTGAATCAATACAGTCATCAACAGATATGTTCACAAAATTGCAAATAAGATAAGATAAACTTTATTGAAGACAAGAAAAATTTGGGATGATTTACCAATGCATTTAAATTGACGCAAAGTAATATGGAGCATGAGAAAAATATTCTCCTTCCACACACAGAGACTCTATATGTCTGTCTGTCTGCCTTACTCTCTCTCTCTCTTCATTCGATATCTTGGTAACATCAGGACACCATTGACATGCCTTACTAGCCAATAAATCACACTCTCTCTGTCTGTCTGTCTGTCTGTCTGTCTGTCTGTCTGTCTGTCTGTCTCTCTCTCTCTCTCTCTCTCTCTCTCTCTCTCTCTCTCTCTCTCTCTATTCAATGGCTTTTGAAACTTCAGAGCAATTAAATTGGACGTACACATATCTTAATAAAGCAAGAAAATTCAAAGATAAATCTTTGAAAATGAGATATTAGGTAGACAGGAATAAAATTTTACATAAACAAGACACTGTGTCTATCTGGAGACTAGGAAACACTTCATCTGCACTGAATATTTAAACAATAAAAGACATATATATATATATATATAATACATTATTATGATTGATTAGCGACATTTTTCGGTAAACTTTTAGAATCTTTTGATATAATGTAACTACAAAAAAGTCAATTACTGGCTACTACAAAAATGATGTGCATGATGAACTCTCCATCTAAGTGAATTGTCAATGCATCTTAAACTTTAAAAAAAAACACTCAAAATGAATTTAGTGTAGCCACATCAAGGACCCTTTTCATAGGAAACAAAGTTCACAACAAACATTGTTCTGTTCATTCATCATCCTAATTATTAATTAAACTTAATAGTGAAACCAGACATGACATGATAGGATTTTGTAGAAAAACTACAGCATATATGTGTGGATTATTTCTCTTTTCCATGTATTAAAATACTTCAACTTTAAGTACCTCTGGTAATTGTTATAACGATGTTAGTTCTATACGCTTAATTCAGACAATAAATCATTGGAACTTGGCTGGAAATGTGTGACAAATAGCTTTTAGAAATTATCTCATTAAATACTGGAGCTTTGATCTGATTTGTGCCGTGCTTCTGTGTTTCAAGCATTCATTGCTAATTATTTTACCTGAAGGATAAACCTTGTCCTGAAAGAATGTATGAAATATACTCTTCAGTGTTAGTAGCTCTGCTGTAGTCCACTTTCTTTTTAAACTTTGTTGTGGTGTGCTCTTTTTTGCTTAAACAAAATTTTCTTCATCAGAACTACTGCTTAAAACCGGAGCGCTTTTTCTCTTCGGGGAAACAGATTTTTCGTTCTCTGATTCACTGTGACAAGATTCAACTTCACTGTTTGCAGTTCCTTCATTCATATCTACCTCTTCATCACTGCCAACCTCAGCTGATTGAAATGATATGTCCTCAAGAGCGATTTCATTCAAACTTTTTCCTTTATATTTCCTGGCCTCTCCAGAACCTACAGCCATTAAAATTACTTTGGCTATTTCGACTGTGGATTCATGGAGACGATAGAAGTCTCGATGAATATGGAGCTCGTGGCCCATGTGATTAGTCAGCCATTGCATTTCCCCTTCTTTCAAATCAAATACTTGACATACTGTTGCAATGTATTTGCGAAGTCTTGTTGAAGAGATATTTCCCGGGTGATCAACAGCAGCACCACCGACCACTGCCTTCATGGCCTGCGAGCTGTTAAGATATCCATCTGAAGATTTACTAGCAAAGAAGAACGGGTTTGTATTAGGGATGCCAGCACTGTCTCTGGTTTTCTTCAAAGTCTCCATTGCCTCCTTAGCTTCCTCAGTGACTAATATGGGAACTTTCCTGTTTTTTTTCCTGGCACTTCGATGAGATCCATTCTTTTAATAAGAGCCAGTTCCAAACCTTGAGGGCTATCCAGAATTTCTTTATTTATGCCTTCCTCCCACTTGGGTCTGTCTTGATATGATTTCAGGAGAAGACGTGAAACTTCTCCACCTCTTCTCTTGTTAAACAATATGAGTCTGGACATTGTGACCTGTGCTAGTTTTCTCCATGTAGTATATTCTGGACTGGACAAGAGATCTTGAGTTTTCATTGTCATTTCTTTCAACATGTGTCTCTTGACTTTTACCAAATCTTCTGTGAGAGGTAGAATTTGGACACTTTGGTCTTTTCTTCTTTTCAAAGTGTTCAATGCACATGATGACACTGTGTCCGTCCATTCACTTTTCACCAAGGAAAGGAATGTTTCAGAAGCCAGTCTGTTTGCTTCGTTTTGGCACTGTAAGGCCCAACCTCTTTTAACATTTCCGATTTTGATTAATAAATGTCCTAACCGGACAGCAAGTGATGGGGTTTTGAAAGTACGCCTTCCATCTTCAGTATGCATAACTCCACAAATCTCCTCCGTCCCTTTTATGACCATGTCAAAGGCCTCACAAGAGAGAAAATGTTAGGCTATCCTTTTTAGTGTCAATTTTGCATCCGCTTCAAAAGCAATTTTCCTAACTGTCTTATTCTCTGGGAAATGTCATGTGCTCTTCCTTTCCCTTACTTTTTTAGGAGTAAACTACCAAAACGCAGTATAAGCATGTCTTTCTTAACCACATTATAAATTTCATCTTGAGTCATGCGAGATAACACAAACTCTCTCACATTCTTTGACCACTCTTCCTCATCACCTGCCAAACAAGCACTTTCTAGAAAGGCTCCACTAATAGACATCGCTTTCCTAGGCTCATAGCTCTCACCACTCACTCTCACTTCACATTTGTTCACATGCTTCCACAATTCTTCTTCGACAAAAAATCCATAGCAGTGCATGCAAGGTAAAAAATCAGTAACAGGCCTTGCTTTGCTTGGTCTTTTTGAAACAATGTTGCATCCACCCGCTTGAAGCTCTTCTACATTGTGTAAAATTTTTCAATCTGTAGATTCATGTCAAATAATCTTTATACCTTGATTGCGATTCTTTGTAAGACAATAACTTGGCCACTTCTGGTTCTGAAGAATGTCTGACTGTTAGGTGTCTTGCAATTTTTAAAACAGGAGTTTTGCAATAGAAGCAGAACTGTTGTTTGTCTAATTTGCCTGGTGTAGCTCTTCTCACAGTCGGCACAGTGGATACCTAAGAAATAAGAATAAATGGAGTAATGCATCTTAGCGACATTATGCAAAATGGAACAAAAAGAACAAACTTAAAGAGACAGGTATCTCTACCCATAATCTGCATTTCATGATCTACTGAACTCCCAGATCCATAGATAAAATTTATTTATGAGGCAGCATGATTTCCTATTGTTTTGCTTGTCAAGACAGTGAAAAAGGGCATATGTGTTGAAGACAATTCATATTTTAATAATGTAAGATTAATGAAAAATTGAGTGAATTTCACAGACCCCTATCATAACTCAAATCTTGGTCCTTCATGTTAGCAAGTGTTATATAGAGCACTTTTGTAATCTGCATTAGCACTCTCCTAATAAAGCTTCAAAAAAGGATATATTTAAAAAGTTTCTTTTTCATCAGACTTAAAGTGAAGTGCACATTAATATTTTAAACAATAGACTCTTAAAAATATAAGAAATAAAGTAACCTACTAATACTTAAAGCTTTAATGAAGGAGAGAACAGCATGTCAGTTATGTTAAAGACAAATTTTCTATACTCACATGTCTATTTAACTACATAATAGCAATATGGTATGGTCTGGAGTAATTCCTTATATTTATACTTTCTTATTTCATAAAAATCATTTTTTTACTCAATACTTTCTGTAGCAAGTTTGATTATATCTTTTTCACTACTCACAGATATAGGCTTGTTTGAATTTTGCTCTGGTACCTCTTGAGAAACTTCATCCTCCAACAAAGCTGAGGCAGCCTGAAAGCAAATAGCACAATTCTTAAATTCCTATATTCGCACAAAATTCACTTTACTTTTTTTGCCTCTTCTAAGAAGTTATTATATGAAATTTCACTAAAACAGGCCTATCTTTGCCGTATTTACTGATTTTAGAGGCCTTTCCTGAAAATTGTTAAAATTGTTTTCAGGCCTTAAAAAAAGTTAAGGCTTTTTAAAGACTGATGTGCACCAAGTATATAACAGGTGTGTTGTGCAAAGCATTTACTCTACCTGTCCTTTTCATGTATGTAATTCGCCAGAGTGACTAAAGGAATACACTGAAAAAACTGACTATCGCGATGTGAACATGAGTCTTTCTCCATCCCCTTACTCCAGAATCTCAACAATTGTATAGAGGTTTCAATGACATAAGCACTGATTTAAAGAATTAAAGAAAACCTATACCAGTTGAATCAATGTCAGTATACTGTGATTAGGGAGAAGTAAGTTTCTTTAAACTTTTTTCTTTAGGTGCGGGTTCATTTCAAAGTCTGATAACCTGATTGAGTATTTTCAGCCTCTGAGCTTTTGGTTCAACAAACCAATCTATTCAAATGGATTAACCAGAAGGCAGTCCTATTATAGATGTTTATGACACGCCTCACTACAGTCACAGTGATAGCCAGTGTTGTATAACTTTTTGAATCCTACTTTATTACATTAAGTGAGCTAAGGTTACCATTAGTTGATGCATGCAAAGGAGCTTGTAAAATAATAATTGAAGAGTCTTTAGTTTGATCGGCCCAGTCTACATAGCTTAGGCCTGGTTGCTAGTAATACACAATGATATAAACAGTAATTTAAATATTCACTAAATTTTTTTAAAAAATCAGCTACTCTTTAAAACTCAAGAATGAAGCCTCATCCCTATTATCATCATCATCATCACACGAGTCTGGAATGTACGTTTCATCATTGTCAGAGTGGAAAGGGTTGGTAACAGAGCTGTCAGAGTCACTGTCAGATAACGTTTGAAGAATGACACTGCCCTGAAATATAGAATAAGAAACCATTGAAGTATCAATTCATATGTGGCCTCATAATGACACTAGCTACTCTCATAATTCAGAGAATTGAGTAGTCATAAATTGCAAAGTGACTAAAATGACAAGCAGGTGAGATATTTCATTTGTACATGTATGTATTTGAAATATTCTTTTATTTTGAAAATAGCCCTCTACCCAAATGATGATTTTTTTAAATACATGAAAGGGTAAATATCTGACAACATTGTTGCAGACTCCTTACTCACTATATGTTGATGTTGATTCCCTCTCCGGATCATGTTGGTTGATAATGTTCGTCGGTGTTCTTTCTGGTGGTCCAAGAATATTTTCTCTCTTCTTTGATGCCTATTACAGGACCAGTGGCAAATTCAAGTTGAGAAATCAAATGAGTAGGACAAGAAGAACATAACATAAAAGTAAATTTAAATGATCAGATATTCGGTAAAAAACAAAATTAATGGTCTCGATGGGCTAAAACATTTGTTGTGTATGCATAATTTATGTAACTAAAATTTGTATCCCTAAAATAGCTTCTTATCAAACATTTTTAAAGAAATGGCATTTTAAAACAGCACTTACATTTCAGAGAGAGAGAGAGAGAGAGAGAGAGAGAGAGAGAGAGAGAGAGAGAGAGAGAGAGAGAGAGAGAGAGAGAGAGAGAGGATGAGAGCAAAAAAAGTAAACTTTTCCAAAGGAAGGGCTTAGGATATTCGAATTTTAAAAAAAGCATAAGAATTTTACTTAAGTGTGGAACTATCATTCAAATCTGAGAGAGAGAGAGAGAGAGAGAGAGAGAGAGAGAGAGAGAGAGAGAGAGAGAGATACAGAGGCAGAGACAGACAGAGAAACCCAGACAGACAGACAGACAGAAACAGAGCGGGAGAAAGAGAAAAACAGCAGTTAGAGAAAACGCAAGTTATGAAATAATTCCTGAAACTAGCGCAAGGTGGTTCCAAAAAAATTCCATTGTTAGTACAAAGTTTTAGCCTAAAGTAAATCATCAGATATTTGGTTGGGCTAAGACTGCGTTAATTTACCTGGCTTTTTGTTTAAAATAACTAAAACATTTTGGGGTTACTCTTGTAATAATAGAATGGTTTTACACGGACAGATTTGACAGATTCTTCTGATTTGGCTTAGAAGCTCTTTTATAAACTAGAATGGTTCAAAGACAGTTTTATGAATTTATATTTTTGCATATTTTTCTCTGGTCTAGCTAGTCTTTTTCTTCAAGACATCATGAAGAATGAATGGTTTTAAAGTAACAGTAATCTGGCAAATGTTTTTTCCCCATGGGGACTAAGCCTTTATATAATACTCCAGATAGTATAATTATGACTTAAAACAGATATCACTTTTTCTACAATTGAAAGAAGCACTAAGCAGATTTTTTTCCCTTTCTGCAGGAAGTGAGGTAATTTGTTGTAACATCAGCACTTTGATTAAGGTTTAACGCGTACTTGGAAAACCTCCAAATTAATGTTGAGGCAAAAGTTGGAATAAAAACGAATTCCAATGATGTTTCTCTTCATATGGCGATTCATTGATTGAGTATATATAGGTCACACGTTCAGCCCATTCCAAGCGATCAACTAAAGACCTTTAGCTCATTTGTCAACATTTCAGCCAAGACTTAAGAGAAATCAGGTGATATGGACATAAGAATGCACGGCTATAAATTATTTTCTGACAGCCCATAATTTTATAGATGTCACGCTTTTGAACAAGCATTCCGGAACATTTAAAAAATTAAGAATAAATTTTCCAAACTATAATATTGCGAAGCGATATGACATAGAAAATTTAGCATTTTGGTGATATTAATGAAACTTTGAACCATAGATAGCCATCTCAAAATGTGCTACTTTATGTTTCCTAATCACAATATTTTGGGGTTTTTTTGTTCTGCTGTACGTTTAGGAGTATCTACTGTGGTACTTCATTGATTCAGTATATATGTTGATTTTTTTTTGTGTGCAAGATGAGCTTGTTTCAAATGGAACCAGATTAAACGCAGGTGGAGAGCTGTGGCCTTTGACAGGACTGCTCCGTGTTTTCAGCGCCAGATGTGCTCAGGTGCAAGGGCTCCAGGCAATACCAATTTAAACCCGAGATGTCAACCTATTCAGCGAGTTATGGGTAAGATGAACTGACACTTCTCAGTTTCAAGTTATTTTTCCGCAATACTGGGGAACTTGAGAAACTGTAGGATTAATTTAATTTTTACCACGAGATAAGCGTTCAATTATTGGAGGATGAGTAGAAAACCTTTCAATTCAGCAGATATATCAACATACTCACCCGTGTTCTTGAAAAAAGTATGGCCGCAGTACTTCTCCCACTCTGATTGGGGGTTTGCAAGTGTGAGCTAGGCAGACTCCTGATTGACCGTATTATGTGCATGAAACTGGACGCATAAAAAACAACACCGAGTTATTTCAAGCGAGGAGGTTTTGTTACACCGCCAACTAAGAGGAAACTGGGGAGGCTGATGCAACAGATAAATGAAAAATAAGAGCGGCAATTCAGAGACACAAGAGAAAGAGAAACCATCGGATAAAATGAAGAGAAAGACTGGAAGCACTCGGATAAAATGAAGAGAAGGGCTGAAAACTATCGGATAAAATGAAGGGCTGGAAACCATCGGATAAGAGAATTGCTGGAAACCATCGGATAAGAGAATTGCTGGAAACCATCGGATAAGAGAATAGCTGGAAACCATCGAATAAGAGAAGGGCTGGAAACCATCGGATAAGAGAAGGACGAGAAACCATCTGAAAAGTTAAGGGCGAGAAACCACCGGATAAAATGAGAAAGACTGGAAACAATCGGATAAAATGAAGAGAAGGGCTGGAAACAATCGGGTAAAATGAAGAGAAGGGCTGGAAACCATCGTATAAAATGAAGAGAAAGACTGGAAACAATCGGATAAAATGAAGAGAGGGGCTGGAAACAATCGGATAAAATGAAGAGAAAGACTGGAAGCCATCGGATAAAATGAAGAGAGGGGCTGGAAACCATCGAATAAAATGAAGAGAAAGACTGGAAACAATCGGATAAAATGAAGAGAAAGACTGGAAACAATCGGATAAAATGAAGAGAAAGACTGGAAACAATCGGATAAAATGAAAAGAGGGGCTGGAAACAATCGGATAAAATGAAGAAAAGGGCTGGAAACCATCGGATAAAATGAAGAGAAAGACTGGAAGCCATCGGATAAAATGAAGAGAAAGACTGGAAACAATCGGATAAAATGAAGAGAAAGACTGGAAACAATCGGATAAAATGAAGAGAAAGACTGGAAACAATCGGATAAAATGAAGAGAAGGGCTGGAAACAATCGGATAAAATGAAGAGAAGGGCTGGAAACAATCGTATAAAATGAAGAGAAAGACTGGAAACAATCGGATAAAATGAAGAGAAGGGCTGGAAACAATGGTATAAAATGAAGAGAAAGACTGGAAACGATCGGATAAAATGAAGAGAAGGGCTGGAAACCATCGTATAAAACGAAGAAGAAGATTCGAAACAATCGGATAAAATGAAGAGAAGGGCTGGAAACCATCGAAGAGAAGGGCTGGAAACAATCGGATAAAATGAAGAGAAAGGCTGGAAACCACACAAAAAAGGAAGGAACAAAAAAAAATTCTACGGGTCGCCGGGAAAGTAAAGGAATGGAAGCCACGGAATAAGAGGCAAAAAGATGAGAAGAGCTCGAAGCCATCGAAAAGGGGAAAAGTGGTGAGAAATGCTGACAATTACCAGGTTGAAGAAAAATAAGAGTATCTCTCGATTGTAAAGCTACGAGAGAAAGGAGGGCTAAAAGTCAACAAATGGAAGAAAAAAAAATGGGGGGAAAGGCTAGAAGCCTCCGTAAAGGACGAAAAATGAAGAAAAGTGCATGAAGTCTCAGGTAGGAGAGAAGGAAGAGAAGGCTGAAGGTTAGGGGATGGTAGAACAGAAGCTAATGGCTGGAGACCACCAGAAAGAACAAAAAAAAAATAACCGAAGAGAGGATGTGAAAGCGGCCGGAGAGGAAAAAAGGAAGAGAGGGGTTGGTGGTCACGTGATGAGAGAGGGAAAGAGAGATAGGCTGATATCAACCATAAGATAAAATGAAAAAAAGAGGTGTGGAGACAGCAGGAAGAAAGATATAAAAAGAAGGGCTGAAAACGCTGGATACAAGAGGAGAAGAAGAGAAAAGCAGAAAAAAAAAAGAGATAAAAGCCACAGGACGGTGGTTGTGATCCTTAACCCTCTTCAGGCGACTTGCCAAGGGCCGCAACTGGTGCGTGCAGCTGCAAACTCAAAGGCAATGACTAAGTGCAATGTCATTGCAATCTTTGCCTGTTTGCAGACACAGAGGCAAAGGCTAAGTGCAATGTCATTGTAATCGCTGCTTATTCACCTTCCAGAGGTAATGACTAAGTGCTATGTCATTGTAACCTCTGCTTATAGACAAACTAGAGGCAATGGCTACTTGTGATGTCAGTGCAACCTCTACAGACTAAAGGCCACCACCGCAAGATCGCTCAAGCCAGGATCAGAGCGCCGTACCTCCGTTTTGTCAGTCCGACGCTCTACCCTCTGAGCTATCTTGCGCCTTGGATAGGAGCGGAAGAGAAGGAATAGAAGCAACCAAAGAGAGGAGAAGAAAAAGAACATCTGGAAAGCAATGATAGCGGGGAAAAAATGGAGAAGCCACAAAAAAATAATGAAGAAAAAAAAAAGAAATGGAAACTAATAAATTTAAGGAAATAGGTATGGAAAGGAAGACCGGTAAAATTAAAACGGGCAAAAGAGAAGCGGATGGAACCAAACGAATAAGAATGGCGAAGAAAGGCTCTAGAAGCTATTAGAATAGGGGGGGGGGGATCGGAAATGAAAGAGAGTTAGTTGAGAATGGGAGAAATGAGCTGAAAACTAAAAATTTGGAGTTTGAAAAGAGGAAGGATGGTTCCTGAAGCCGTAAAAAAAAAGTATCTGGAAATCGATGAACGTTGGAACAAATGAAATTACAAGCAAAAAATTAATGCTTTGGGTGACTGGCTGAGTTTTCAACGAAGAAGATACATGTAACAGAATGAACAGACGAGTTAAATTACTGTTATAAAAATGAGTTCACAGTACAGTATATGAATGTTCGAAAAAATGGGAGGAGAGGACAGACTGGTGTTAACC
>JAWDGP010002428.1:0-32500 GCA_033675545.1 Elysia crispata | reverse complement strand
CAAACTATAACGGAATATTCTTTTAGACTTTTAATCAAATAAATTAAAGCCAATAGTTCGCATAAATGTCGGATGATCTCCTCCAGAGTTTGGTTTAGCATCCTATTGATATATGCAATGAATTATCTAAATAAAAAGATGCTACCAGATCTAGATCACTAAGTGTGCTACATTACATATTTGGACATACCCCCAGCACCGACTGCCTCTGGATGTTGGTCAAACTGACGGTCGTTCGTTCGATGGTCGAATGTAAAGTTAGTTTGAGAGATACCCCTTTTTATGTAATTTACGGAGGGCCTACTACGTGTTGGACTCCTCTCTAAAATTAGTATATGATGCACGATTTAATTGCGGGCGTCATTGGTGACTCATACGGAAGGATGGGGACTTGGGACCAATTCTGGCATTGTCTTCAGGTGGGTAAGATCCTCCTACTGACGTATCTAATGCGTAATTGAGCGACTCATTCGGTTCTGACGTCAGGGATTTCCCAAGCGTTTCCGCTCCCACTCTCGCACACGTTGACTCATGATTGCTGGGGATCATTGAGTACAACATTATATCTTTACCTCAGGACTTAATGACGAGTGGAGTTAAAGAAATAATGAGGGAAATTAACGGAGGAATAAAGCGATTAATAAAACTATTAACTATGAAATACTATTATCATTGTTTTATCATTAAACCAAAGGTACCTATCCCACAGTAGTAGCAGTAGTATCAAATTTAGATCTAGAGGAGGCAAACCACTTGTAAGAATTATAACACCTAGAAGTTTAGGCAGTGCTCAGCAGTAGTTAGGATAAGGCTTTTAAGTGAAAATGACCGAAAATACTTGAATTGGTGGGATTAGAACCATCGATTTATAGATGCTTTGGCACCCATCGCCTTGCCACTCAAAGAGAGCGTAGTGATGTATTGGTATAAGCTATGTTCTCTTTGAGTAGTAGTAGTAGTAGTAGTAGTAGTAGTAGTAGTAGTAGTAGTAGTAGTAGTAGTAGTAGTAGTAGTAGTAGTAGTAGTAGTAGTAGTAGTAGTAGTAGTAGTAATAATAATAATAATAATAATAATAATAATAATAATAATAATAATAATAATAATAATAATAATAATTATAGCAATAATAATAATAATAATAATAATAATAATAATAATAATAATAATAATAATAATGATAATGATAATAATAATAATAATAATAATAATAATAATAATAATAATAATAATAATAATAATAATAATAATGATGATGATGATGATGATGATGATGATGATATAATAATAATAATAACAACAACAACAACAACAACAACAACAACAAAAATAATAATAATAATAATAATAATAATAATAATAATAATAATAATAATAATAATAATAATAATAATAATAATAATAATAACAATAATAACGTCTTTTAATCTAGAATATAAGAAATAAAACACAACTCTTAAGTGAGCATATTTGGAACGCTAGAACAAGAAAGCCGAGTGCAACATAAAATGGCAAATAGTGAAACAATTGAAGCTTTATGCACTAAACAAAAAGGTCTGTTACCTCTGTTTGGAAGAAAAGTTCAGAATGTTGACGGAGAAACCGACGCTAAACAGAAGAAAGGAAATCTTCTCCTGTGTGCAGGAGAAACGTTTCCTGCTCGGGAATGTAATCACTTCGCCAAAGCCGTCTGATGAGAGCAACAGGGCTCGAAACACAAGTGTCATGACAAGGCCATAGCTAAGGCATTTCTGAATTATTTATATCCTGCTCCTTATTGCCGAGCACTTTCATTCAATATGTTAATAACGTTTTAATATGTATAATTATATGATTATGTATTATTTGTCGCGACATGACAAGAGCTAATAAGCCCATTTCAATCAGCTTCAATTAATTATATATCTTTCATTCATACAATAGCAAACAAACGATACCACAAACAAATTGATCAACTGGAAATAACAGTACTTGAACTGATAGTAGTTTCTCGGTGAATGACATTTTCAGTGAAAAATAAACTGTTTACTCGGATTCAAAATGACAAGGCAGCTTCGTACAGCATTAGAATAATGTAGTTTGGATTGCGCCGACAACGCCAGCGCCGCTCCTTTCAGCAGCCTGTTCAATTATAGCTTTGTTTATGTGAGACGCAACTGTTTTTATAAGAGCATTTTTTTTTATTTCCACTAACCTGGACAAGGGCTAAGCGGACGATTTTTTCTCTACGTGGTCGCTCTATTGACTGCGCCACTCTGGACGATAGATCTACTCACAACAGAAGAATTCTCTAGCAGTCGCCTAGATCTATCTAGTTTCTGTTTTCAACTTCCGATACATTCAAGATGGCAGCGACCATAAGATCAGTGGCTCACAAAGAGTAGATTTGCATTTTATTTTTTATTTAAAAAAAACCCATAAGGCTTACGTATTTTACCCATTTGTAAAGTTTAAGACGAAACAAGTAAAAGTTAGATTCTAACTGAGGAAAGTTTTCCTCTTGATCGGTTATGGAGGACAGAATACAGAATAGATCTAGAGATCAGTAATACTTGGGTAAATTTTTACTTCTACACCCACACTCACAAGAGTCTTTCCGGTCGACCTTGACCGTGATCGCATTATAAGTGAAAGTAGTCCCGATTATGTAGTACTATAAAGGCGCAATTTTATGGAATTTTAACAAGATAAATAAAAATTTTTGGGGGGAGACCCCCCCCACCCCCCCCCCAATGAAAAAGTATAAGTACTAAAATTTGGGGGGGGAGACCCCCCCTCCCCCGACATAAAGCGACTTTCACTTGATAATACGATCAAATCCAGGTCAAGATGAACCGAAAAGACAAGAAACAGCACACAGTAAAATAGAAAAAAAAAGAGTAATAATTACAGCTCTTACCTTTACTCCGTCTCTGCTGCTTCGAACACCTCCGTATCACTATCTTATAAAATTCAGCAATAACTTGAAAATAATCAAAAGAACACTTATCACAAACAGCCATGAAGAAAATCACGATCACGATCAAAACACTTCAGCTGTTGAGCCAATGAGTGATGACAATGAAATGAGACAAAAGACGCGCCTTTAATTGCGCATGCGCATAGGTAATTGTAAGACGTTGCACATGCGCAAAGAGTAATTTAAAAGAAAGTAATACGCATGCGCAAAAGACGGAAGTAATTAACATGCAAAAAAGCACCTACCTCGAGTAAATCAATACGCTTAAATAGGTTAAGAAAGAAGAAATAATCCAAAATAAAAAGTCATATATTTCAAAAACTATTTATTTGCGGCGAATAAAACCTTCAAATTCGTACTCAGCACATTGAAATCTAACAGAAAAACATCACTTTAAATGCCAATGCGAGTTGGGTGTACAGGTAAAAAAATACCAATACTTGAATCTTGATCAAGATGTAGATCTAGATCTAGTCTACATCTAGATCTAGTTAGATCTGTAAACTTATCATTATTTAGAATTAGAGGAACCATGAGATGAAGAAAGAAAGTTAAGGCTAATTTGCCGCAAATTGTTGGTTTTTAAAAGATAATTTAGCCTGTAAATTTAATTCTGTAATTTTTAAAAACTTCCTTTTAAAAAGGTAAAAAATACTTTTAACTTGTGTACATTGTTAAAACATGATAGCTGTAGTGTCACACTATTAGCCTGTGACGTTGACGTATTTTGTTTCTAGATTTTCCACTGATTGAGAGATGTTACCCAACTGCCTACACTCAATTTCATTAGCATTAGAATTTTGGTTGTAAAGCCCCCCAAAATTGATGAAGTGTTAAAGAACTTGTTTAGCAACAGCAGTAGACCCAATAATTTGAGTAGGTCCATGAACACCCTCATGCTTGTCGGTATAAGTGATCATTGCATGTCAACAGTTGTCTGGTGGGTACTCTGTCTCAAACAGAATCTCTCGATAGATTAAAAGAAAGACTTGCCTATAGTTGGTCTATTTAGATCTAGAAGTAGAACAAAAAAGAGAAAGCTTCCAAAGTTAAATCTGTCATTAAAAACAAAACTGGAGATAGAGAATGCTTTACCATGCATGTGTCCAAGTGATAGTTGAATATTTTATCACAGATAATAAGACACAACACATGTTTTATAAGTAGGCGATTTATAAAACAAAACACTTTGTTTTGAAAATAAAATATTCTGAAATTGAGACACTTAGAAACCCAAACATATGTTTTAACCATGACTAAATTAAATTCATTGAATTAAGGGAGTTAGTGACATCATAATGAAAAAAAAAATCCTAGGCAAATGGACAGAGTAAATTTATATATATATACGAGGGCAGGCTGATAAATAAGGGCCGTTTTTGAATAACTTTTTTATTTGAAGGACTACAGAAGCAAGTTACACATCAAATGAAAGCTTAGAGTCTCACCTATCTGATGAACTATCATTTTTCAACATAGTCACCATCGCGTTCAATACAGAGGCGCCAGCGTTGTACAAGTTTTCGCATTCCGTCGGCGAAGAATTCTGGTGTCTGGGATCGGCACCAAGTGCGAACATCCGCCTCAACTTCTGCATCGGTTTCATAGTGATTTCCTTTGAGATGTTTCTTCAGCAAAGGAAATAAGAAAAAGTCAGACGGGGCCAAATCAGGACTGTATGGCGGATGTGGTATGGTAGGAAGTTCCAACTGCTGTAAAGCGCACTGGGTTTGGCGACTGGTGTGTGGCCGAGCATTATCGTGCTGGATGACAACGTCTTTGACTTTGTCCTGTCGAACCCGTCTGATTCGGCCCTTCAATGCACGCAGAGTTGACACATATCTCTCTAAATTTATTGTTGTGCCTTGCTCCAAAAACTCAATATGGACGATACCTTCCATGTCCCAGAATATTGTCAGCAAAACCTTTCGAGCTGATGCGACGACTTTGAACTTTGGGGCTGGAGAGTTCTTGTGTCGTTACTGCATAGACTGCATCTTGCTCTCTGGGTCATAGTGATGCACCCAAGACTCGACACCAGTGATGATGCTCCGCAGAAAACGCTCGCCGTCATGAGTGAATCTTTCCAACAGTTGTGTACAGATCGTTTTCCTCTGTGCCTTCATTTCCACAGTGAGCTGTCTCGGTACCCATCTTGCCGAGACTTTCGTGTAACCAAGGTGGACTGTGATAATGTGATGAACTCGTTCTTTTGAAATGTCAAGCGCATTTGCAATGTCTTTTTGTTTCACTCTTCTATTTGCAACAATCATTTCGTCTACCTTCTGTTGGTGCATAGTGTCAGTTGCAGAGACCGGCCGCCCGGGCCTTTTGCGATCACGGACTGTTGTCTCTTTAGGGTCTTCTCCTCGATTAAATCTCGCCCACTTTCGAACTTTACCTTCCGTAAGACAAGCATCATCGTATACAGCTTTCATTCTCTTGTGGATGACAACTGCAGAACATCCTTCTGCAGTAAGAAACTCGATAACAGAGCGTTGTTTCATAAGGTGGTCATTTCTAGAAGCCGCCATTTTCTCACCGACCGAGATCGCTTCACACATATTGCAACGTCACTGATTGTGAACACAAATGACGTCACACAGATCTATTTTATAGTTCATCAGATAGGTGAGACTCTAAGCTTTCATTTGATGTGTAACTTGCTTCTGTAGTCCTTCAAATAAAAAAGTTATTCAAAAACGGCCCTTATTTATCAGCCTGCCCTCGTATATATATATATGTGTGTGTGTGTGAACTTTTTGAGAGCCAAAGAAAGAATCAGGTGTACTCTTTGCTGGTCCACCTATCGTGAAAGGTCAGATCTGGAGAGCAATAAGAAAGATGAAATCAGGCAAAGCAACAGGTCCATGCAGTATAATCTGTCAGTGGAACTTTAATCACTTGACTGCGACGAGGACGAATTCGTCCTTGAACATTGCACTGCAATGAGGTCGAATTCGTCTTCTATTTTAAGGTCTTTTGCTATTTGATTGTAAGATTACCAAAAATCTAGCAGTTTTGTGTTTTATTGTTTTCATAAGAGAGAGAGCTTATCCTTTCATTTTGTTATGATCTTGGAAGCTACAATGGATGCCAACGGTGATTTGCACGTTAATTTTCATGACTATGAGACATCAGATTCTGAAGTTTCGTCTATAGATGAGGATCATATTGAAGAAGGTACATGTGGAATAGTTTTTTTTTTATCTGTATGTATTTGTTGGCTTTCCAAAAGTTGTGAAGAATGTAGATCTAGATCTATATCTAGACTAGCTAGACCTAGATCTAGATCTAGAGTTTAACTCACACTTGGAATACAGTGAAAAATTTTAAGTCAGCAGTCAAGTGGTTAAGAAGCACATGGAGACTAGTGAATTGATTACTCAACAAAATCTATGACACAGGTCAGATTCCACCAGACCTCTCCAGATTTATATAATAAATTCATGGTATAGCTCTGCCAAAAAAATAGGGGCTACCACAGATTAATTATATGTATAATAGATTCACAAGCCCCATACAAATATGTCACAAAGTGCTAGTCAGAGACCCAATCTGGTCCACCATAACAGTTTGTCTGAGGACACAAACAATTGATTCATTGCTATGGTCACAGATGTACTTGCCTCCCAAAATAAGAGCTAAGATTATAATGGTAAATTTTTTTATTCATTGCTATGGACAAAAATGCACTTGCCTCCAACAAAAAAAAGCAACTCTAAACAAGATATATAATATTATTGTGAATTTTATATTAAGTTATTATTATTAATTTTTTGTTTTGTTTCTGGTGTAAAATTTTTAAAATAAAATTTTATAAGTGAAGGATTGATCTGACAAAAGTAAAGCAAACATAAAAATAAACTAAATCTAAATCTAGGGAATTTTAGGAACTTTAGAACAAATTAGAGAGAGTCTCTCTCTCTCTCTCTCTCTCTCTCTCTCTCTCTCTCTCTCTCTCTCTCTCTCTCTCTCTCTCTCTCTCTCTCTCTCTCTCTCTCTCTGTCTCTCTCTCTCACTCTCTCTCTCTCGCTCTCTCTCTCTGTCTCTCTCTCTCTACCTCCCTCCCTTCTTGCTCTCTGTCTGGCTGTCTAGAGCTCTCTCTTTCTCCCTCCCTCCCTCTTGCTCTCTGTCTGTCTGTCTGTCTCTCTCTCTCTCTCTCTCTCTCTCTCTCTCTCTCTCTCTCTCTCTCTCTCTCTCTCTTCCTCTCTCTCTCTCTTCCTTTTTTATGTCAAGTGTTGATCAATATAAGCTTACATGTATACATTTTAAAAATAAAATGGATCACAGATTTGAGAAGCACCCATGTGGCCCTCATGGATTTGTTAACAAATGTTCATCCATATGAAATGAGGGATTTTTTGGATCCCAGCATTTGGTGGCCTCATACAAAGAGCCGGTTTGTAAGTCTGTTCGTTTATTATTCTGTTGGGGCAATAGAGTGAATTATATTGATCAATCAGTCGTAGGAGTTTTATCAAAGTATCGATACATGTACTTTTAAGAATCATCATGATATTAATCAGCAACAAAATTAAACTTGAAACAGCAGAGAAAGAGTGTGACTCTGTGGAGGGAAAATGTACAACAAATTATAATATACATCCTTTGAACAATAGATAATTGATCAAGCTCCTGGAGTACAAAAAGAGGTATACCTGTGCTTCATTGAACACACCAAGGCAAGTGACAGAGTACACCATGATGAGACAATCACACAGCTTACATAATTTAATTTAAATATAGATGGAAAAGATCAACTAGTGAGCAAATGCAGTCGAGTCTGGTTATTTCGAAGTCATTGGGATAAGAAAAGGACTTCAAATTATCTGAAATTCAAATTATCAAGATACATAGAGAAAAGATCAGTAATGTACTCGGGTGTGTAGGGATTCTCACCTGGTCCCTGGGCCTAACCCCTTTCCCTTTCCTTCTTCTGCTCCTAGTCTTATTGCAGACTCTTGCCTGTAACATAAGTGGTCGGAACATACACACATACACACACCAGAATTGCTTGCCACATGAGCATAGCACAACTTTCTTTGTTTTACAAGCTAAGCAAACTGCTTTCAGAATTAAAAAAAAACTGTCCAGATGGCTTCGAATTAACCGGATCCTTCTTTCCAACTTCGAACTAACGGATATTTTTTAATAAAGCTAAATGAGAGAAACACTGGAATGGCCTCAAGAATATTGAACTTTTCCTGATGTGAGGATCTGAGGCCTGGGCTATTTTAAAACAGCTGGAAAAGAAACCAAAGGCAACAGAAATATTGTTTTTACAGAAAAATGCTTTGAATTTCATGGACTGCACAAAGAAACAAACAAAACAGTGTTACAAGAACTTGACACAACAAGATTCCTCATAAATGCCATGTGATAAGAAGATAAAAACTGGAACATCTTGTTACAAAATAATGGAATGATCGAAGGAAAATGCATTAGATAGGGGAAAATAGCGAGAAAAGATGTTATATGGACTAACAAAGTGGTTAATGGAGGATGAGTGACAGATGCCCTTGAAGCGATGAGGGATGGAGATGCATAGAATGTGATGATCACCTTTGCTAAAGAGTAGAGCACCTGACAGATTGAAAGAAAGTGAAAAAAAAAATCAAATGAACAATATGAGGGAGAAGAGAGAGTAGAAGGAAAAGATCTATGCATTGAGAAGAGGGAAGTAAAAGGAAGAAGATCAGAGATGAGTTAAACTACAACTTAGGGAAAAATTTGGCTAAGGAAAAGATGGAGAGAAGTAGAGGAGAAAGGAGCAGGGGGATGTAAGAGGGAGCTGAGCTCATCCTGTCCAGCATAACAGTCACCCTAAATGTGGCTTTCCGCACCCACACTTTGACAAGTTCAAATTTTTCAATAAAAGCTTAAAAATTCAGTTATTACAACTGCATGAAAAAAAAATCAAAATCTAATTAGGCCTGCTTCAAAGAGACCACGACATCACAATATAAAATGCTCCATATACATTGCCTGTTTCAATGTGACCCATGTTAGTCTTTTCTATTGGCTCTCTACCAACTTGGTATAGGCTTACATAGAGCAATGGCTCAGTCCTCTTCTGCACAATAAGGATACTTAAACAAGAAGATAAGTTTTAAGACATCATAACCATTGGGGTTTAGAATAAATAAGAGCAAAAGGGCCCAGGTGGACACATTTTATTTTTTCCTAGAAGGGTAAAACAAATATCAGAATTTTACTGTGTAATTGTTCTAATATGCATAGGCTTATGATCGCATACATAGATGCCCTTTTTGTTAAATTTGCATTGAAGCATATTGATGCATTATACAGTATACATTAGAAAGAAAATCGATATTTATTAATTTATCTTTTTAATCCATTCTCTTCCTTCTCATACCCTCTGTTTCTCTTGGTGGTTTATTCCATCCCTAACTCTCTCATACATAAATATGGCAGCACACATTTTCTTGAGCAACTATTATTTCTATGTGCTGCTTGCTGATTTGTAATGTCATAATTTTTTAGATTCATGCTTTGTTTTTTTTTTGTTTTGTTTTGCACAGGAGCACCATGACCTCTTATTCTTTGGATCATTTGAATGATAGATTACAAGATGTCTGGACGGAATTCTGTAAAGATCGGCAGATGCATGGGAGCTGTTTTGCACTTAAGAATGGAGTGTTCTCTCTGATTTTAGATGCTCTTGGTGAAAACAGCATTGAAATTTGTAAAGCATGTGGTTTCACAGAACCCCAGTTCAACCAGCTGCGTCTGTTGCTAGTGAAAGTAGAACAACAGTGTCTTCTCACTCTTTTCATTGCATTTGAGAATTTCAAGTCTCGTTCTATGAGCCAATCAGACAGAATGTCCTCAAATGCGGAAGAATTGGCCCTAGCCACGGTTAAGCAAAGGCCTATAAGTTCTACTGACAGCAACACATTGGTTGATAAAGCTGTGCATCCAAATGCTGAAGAGGATGAAACTGCTCTAGGAAACTTAAAGAAAAAACCTTCCTCCAGAAAAAGATCTATTCCAAATGCAAGCCAGAAAGAATGTCGTGTTTCTCTGAGAAAATTGGATTATTCTGTTGCTATTAATGAGAGAGTTCAAGTAAAACATGAGAATCTTGCCGCAGACCATTTGGAATTAGGTCGAGGAAAAAGGAAAAAGTTTATAAAAAGGCAATTTGATATGCTTGATGCAGCTCAGTCACGAAAAACAACATTAATCTCAAAGAAACAAGCTTCAAGTAAAGAGTCAGCTGCAGAGAAAGACAAATTAGAAATTCCTGTCTACAAGACGGATGGACCTTTGGCTGTTGGGGATGATTTGATTGCAGAGACACAGAAGCCTGAAGAATCAAGCAATTTACAAAAAAATTTTCCCCACTATAAGGACCCTGAAAACCCAGCATTTGAAGAGGAAAATTCATCAGAAAAGACTAGGAATAATAATTTTTCTTTCACTAAGCATGGCTGTGAGGACATTAGTGAAGAAGAATGTAAGTCATTAGCTGTCACTGGTGGTAGTGGTAGTGATAGTGCACGTGTAAAATCCAAGTATAAAACTCAAGAAGCAGGTGAGAGAACAGACTTTGAGTGTGACAATTTGGCTCCCATCATATGTTCCATTTGTAAAGAAAAGCTTCCCAACAGTAGAGATTTGTTTAAGCATTGGAAACAAGTTCATAAGGAGAATCATGATGCCCCGTTAAATATGTTTTATTGCGATGTTTGTAATGAGACTTTCAATGCTCCACGCAAGTTTAAACTTCACTATCGCATCCACAGTGGTGCTCGTCCCCATTCTTGCCATCTTTGTGATAAAAAGTTCCGCATTTACAAGGGTCTCATGGATCATATGCTGTGTCACACAAAGGAGAAACCCTTTGCTTGCCTTCAATGCCCAAAACGATTTGTTAATAAAAAGTTGCTGAATCATCATATCAAAGTCCACAATAATGAGGTGGTACCTCGCGTGTGCGAGTTGTGTGGCAAACAGTACCAAACATCTTTAGGCCTTAAACTGCATTACCGTGTCCACGCTGGATTACGTCCTCACAAGTGTGATGTGTGCGGCATGGCATTTACTCAGCGCTGTTCTTTACAGATTCATAAGCGACTGCATACAGGAGATAAAAGACATATTTGTGATGTGTGTGGTTGGCGATTCAATACAAACAATGCCCTGGTTACCCACAGGCGAGTTCATACTGGGGAACGTCCCTACAAATGCTCTCAGTGTCCTTTCCAAGCTGCCTCGTCTAGTTGCTTAAAAGACCACCAAATTGTGCATAGCACAGCCAAGCCGTTCCTGTGCCGTGCCCCAGGCTGCAACAAATATTTTAAAAGGCAAGCGCACCTTATGACTCACCTTAAGAAGAAACACTCAGGCCTCAAACCTTATATTTGTCACCTTTGCAATGCAGCGTTTGCAATGGTGTCAGAGCTGTTGCATCATCAAAAGAGCGATGCATGTGATGGTGGTCGCATCAAGAGGGAAGCATTCCTGCAGCTTGAAACCAAACCTGACTTTGCTGAAAGCCTTTCTGAGCCACTTAACAACATTGAAGGGACAGATCATCAAAATAAAACAGTTATGATGTTTGAAAACTCGGAAGAAGTTGGGGACAAGGATACCCCAAGTGTCTTTGGGAAGAGTAAACCAAAATTCATTCAAACCTCAGCCCAAGAATTCCAAGTCTCTCATTTGACAGAAGTACCAGACAATGAAGAGAATCAAATTGTAATCCATATTGTTACTGAGCCTGGAGCGGAGGGGACAGAGGTAGTTCTATCAGAGGAAGAAATGGCAGCCATTGTTAGGCTTTCTCAGCAAATGTGAATGGACCAAAATAAGATTAATAGTGGGGAAGCAAGATCCAGCTACATGCACTATAGCCTACATATCCTAAATTGTTTAGATGACCAAAAAGTTATAGTTATTTGAAAATCTATATCAACGTTTAGTACTTGAAAGTTAAAATTGTATTCATATATAAATATCTGACTTATTAAGGCATCTTGATATTTTTCATACCTAGTATAACATGTAGACATGCTAGAAGGACATTGTTACGCAGAAATGCATGTACATGTATGCCATTATTTGTCTAATAAGCGTTCTCAACTTCTTTTCATTAAGTACTAAGAGATGCTAAAAATTGTTTTTCTGCAAACTAGAAGCTAGGTGTAAAAATGAATTTTAGTCAAATACACTTCCAAATCGCTTTTTTTTTTCTTAGTAGTAGGCATGTATGTTGATCAGAAAAGACCACTAGGGTATCATAACAGCTCACACTCAAATAAATAAAAACGAAGTAATAATGTCTAGTTCATCTTGTATACAATAGATTTTAAGAATAAGAATCCAGGAGTGGAGTTCTCAATTTTGACTGTGAATTCATGTCATTTAGAATGTATAGTGATCTAAACTGTTATGAATTTTTAATGTGCATGTTTGTAGTTGTGTAAAACCTCTATTGGAAAAATAACCAATTGATTCATAATGTTTGCCTCAGGAGGGAGGAGAGATTGTATAATTATTTCTCAGCCACTTTAGGTGAAAAAAGGTGCATGATGATAGACATGGAAATTTTAGTAACTTTTGTTTGAATCAAATTGATAATACAGTAGCGTCTACTAAACTTGAAATAAATTCCAAAATCAAAGTCAATTTATTGCTTACCTCAAAAGTCAAAGTCAAATTTTTCAAGTACAGTCGAGTCCAAATAATTTGAATCCAGATAATTTGAATTCTTGGATATTTCAAAGTCGTTTAATTTTACCAAATATTTCTCTCTGTAAACTTTATTAAAAATATTGGTAAGTTGGAATTTTGAAATAAGGATCCCATTAATTTGAAGCAATTTAGGTGTGATTTTTTAATTGCGACATAGTGAAATCACTTTTCTTGGCTTTTACTATGGCAAGCAATTCTGGTGTGTGTGTGTCCACCAACGTTACAGGCAAGAGTCTGGTGTAAAGCTGCAAGAGGGAAAGGGTTAGGGACCAGGTGAGCTACCGTAGTCTCCCCCCTGCACACACTAGTACGACATTCCTGATCTGTCATCCACATCTTTTTACTCTCTTTCTCTATGTATTGTGAAAATAATAATTCAAAGTCTTTTGTTTTATCCGAATGACTTTGAAATAACTGGACTCGACTGTATAATTTATGTTGGCAAAAATTTCGTTTTCACAATTTAAGACCTCTGTTGTGATAACTTCGAATCAGTATCCCCCCCAAATTATCAAGTGGATTCAATCTCAAAGATAGCTGGCTTTATCAGCATTATCTTTTTGCTAGATTCAGCCTAAAAGAGTGCTTGATCATCTGTTATTTTATTTGTATAACTCCAACTTTTGTTAGCAATATTCTCAGTAACCACAGGATCATGAAATTCACTTGTGTAGAATTATAATGTTATTTTATATGTTATGTAGTCATTTCTTTTCAACAAATTTTATTTGTGTTGTCTACTTCTTTAACCTGCATTGAAATTTTTAGAATCCATAAAACTGTCTTGGAAATGTTTGAAAAATTTATTGTATATTTAAATTGCAATATTTCTCATGTCTATAGGGAATAGGATTTCACAAGCAGTGAAGTGTTGGTGTTAATCCAATGCTCGGGGGGTGTCCAAGTTTAAATAATCCAGAAAGAAAATAATTATTTAAAATGAGACAAGATATTTTTTCACCCACATAATTCAAGTCTTCTTAATGCTTCTGTGGTGGATTAAGTTCATTGCTTTTAGCTAGGTTATTTACTCTTTTTTAAATGGCATTTTAGATCTAGCCAGTGGCCACAGTTCAAAAAATTTCCAAACAAGGTCTGGTGAGCTTCTTGCTTTAGACTGTTATAAAAAAAATGTTATTAGTGAGTGATAGTTTTCATGAATATTTAAGGTATATGGACTGCTTTGTAATTTTTAGAGGTACACTAAACTTCTTTTTTATTTGTTATGCCTTAGATTCTAAGTACAGTGGAAACCTCAAAAACCGAAGTCTGATTATTTGAATTTCTCATAAGATGATAGGTTTTTTTTTCTCTTTGGCTTTGTTAGAATCCGACTCGTATTTCAAAGTATTTCTGATTTGATTCTCTTAATTTGAAGTCGATACCACCTCATAAGGCATCAAAAAAGTGCTACATTCATCTCTCAAGCAGCAAGCAATGCTAATCACTGACCAAGAAAAGCTGATCAGTGCTCTAACAAATCAAGAAGGGAGTGGATGCATTAACAATTAAGTGGCAGTTATAAATCTGTAATGATATTAATAGCAACGTGAGACGTGAGAAGGGGAGGGTTGCTTGTTGCAGGCTCAGTACACACTCACTCAATGAGTCTTTGACTCTGTTATACATGTACCCACTTTTGTAAATCAAATACTCTTAATTTGAAGATTTAATCCATTCCCATACAATTCGAATTATGAGGTTTCCACTTTAGTGTGATAGTTTTATAAATTTATTGTAATATATTATTGAAATAGCATTTTAGATCTAGTCATTGGCCACAGCTCAAAAAATTTCCAAACAAGGTTTGATGAGCTTCTTGATTTAGACCTTTATGAAAAAATGTTATTAGTGAGTGATAGTTTTCACGAATACTTAAGGTATGTGTATTGCTTTGTAATTTTTTAGAGGTACACTAAACTTTTTTTTATTCGTTATGCCTTAGGTCTAAGTAATGTGATATATTTTTATGTTTATTGTAAAAAAAAATAATAAATATGAGGGTGAGGAAATAAAACTGATATCACTTTTTTTTGTGGATTAGACTTTGAAATCGATTCATTAATAAGGTCTACCTCATGTTTGTGCCATCCAATATCTATGCAATGCTCATTTACTACAAAGTGAAAATGTATAGATATCCAAATGTCATCCTTACAGCTGACTCAAACACTAGAAAAAAGATGGAGTGTGCATCTCTTAAATCTTATAATGTAAATCTTCTTAATCCTACTCTCACTCTCAGAATGGTCAAAGTGTTTTGATTCACAAGTTCTTGACTTAATTGACAAATTGCATTATGATCAACTAGATCAATTTTACTTGGCTTTTACAGACATTTATAGATGAGGATCCAAACGTTTATGAATTCATCATTTTCCATGTCTACTCCTCTTTATCCACATTCCTATGAAAAGAAACAAGCCAAGTCTTTGTGCTCAAACTGAGACACTCAGCTGTTACCTGACCAACCACATAAAGAATCACATAGCAGAACGGATGGATAATGCATAGATCAGCAAATAATCTTATCGGAGCAAAAAAAAAGTTTTAAAAATATGTATTGTATTAAATAAAAATGTCTAAGATAAAAAAATTGGATAGGACAGAGGTTATTAGCAGATGATCTGCATAGGAAAGTGATTAAGAAATTCAAGAGGAGGAAACTTATTTGTAATTTTATAGATAAAACGTGGGTAGCAGATTTGGTAGACTATTCCATGTTTAGTAAACGAAGCAAAGACTTTAATTTATAATTACATGTATCTACTTGTTGTTATTGATTGCTTTAGTAAATTTCTATGGGTAAGATTATTAAAAACTAAAACTGGGATAGAATTAGCCGGTGCTTTCAGAAACATAATCAAGTGAGGAAGAAAATCTAAAAAGTTATAGTTTGATCAAGGTCTTGAGTTTTGTAACAAAATTTTGTATACCCTATTCATATTCAGTAATGTTATTATAAGTCGAGATATTTGGAAAAGAATAAAAGTATACTTTTCGAGATCAACTAAAGCAATTTCACAATTTTTATCATTTGACACTTGAATTGCAGGATTATCAGCATTTGAAGGCCTTTCCCTGGTATAATAATCATTAAATTAAATTCTGTGTCTTTGATAATGCGTCTTAAAAAATTATTAGATTTTTATCGGTGTGATTAAGTTCTTTCGGGTCTACAATATCTTCCCCGTTTTCAATCAAAGACTTCTCATGTCACTGGATTTTCGTTTTCGAATGTTTCTCCTATCTCTTTTATCAAAGTGTATGGACTGATATCCTTGTTTATGATTTCTTTCCTTTTCTGGAATAAATCATAGATAGTATCTTTATCTAAGTTATTATTGAAATCACAATTTATACTTAGGTTGAAAAAGACTCTTGCCATAAGCAATCATTTTATTGTAATCAAGTAAATCTGGTTTTTAGCAGGAGATTTAATAATAGTTTAGTTTTCCCACACCCATATTTTCCTGCTATTAATCCTTTAAGGGGGGAGATTATCAATCATTTTTAAGGGGTAATTAAAGGAGTGTTGATTTATTCAAGTGTCCACCATTCAGACAAAATTTTTTTGCTGGATCGATTTAACTGACAAAATCAACAAAGTCCAAAACAGCGGCAGCCTGAAATGTAGCCTAAGAATCGAAGAGCAATGTTGGACCGTGTTTTCACTATGTATGACTTCTGGCTTTCTCTAAATCTAGAACAAGACAGTGTTGAGGCAACAACGTTTGACCTATTTTCAATCCAAACTTTTTGCTTCCACTGCTCTGCAAACTCTGGTTTGTTTAACATTTCTTGAATTTGTTTTTTCAATCAATGAATTTCAGAAAAGCTAATACTTAATATCAAGAACTGTGGGAAATTGTGTGAATCGACAATTGTAGCTAAATCTATGATATGTCTAGCAAAAGAAGTTCTTATTTCTATGGTATTTTTAAGTCAATTTTCCCATTTTTCTTTACCTTTTGAGTCGCTTTTGATAATTTTCCATACTCTAAATAAAAAGAAGTGACTGTGCATTTTGTTGTTTATATTCTGATAGCCTTTAACTACTGTAATTTTTCTTTCATCTTTTCAAACGTTGGATTTGAAAATATATAAAAGTTTCTGTTTACACCTAAGAAAACATTGACTGAGTTTTTAAATACCTATAAAGTTCACTACATGTCATCTCCTTTTTTATTATTTTTTTTTCCTTATTTTTCTTTAAACAAATATTCTAGTTTTCTTTTTGCTTTTTTCGGCAATTCAACTGGTCCCTACCTTTTTGCATTAGCAACTGCATCTATCATTCTAGCATGATATTTTTGTGCTTCTTCTATTATTTTTGCCTCGACATTTGACAAAGAAAAGTGTACTTTATTAAAACTAGTTTCAACATCAGAAATAAGTTTTCTAGATAAGCCATTTTAAAATTAATATAGAGGTATATAATAATAAATTTACACTGTAAAGCGGCCCACACGGGCTCCAACTTCTTCATCAATAGTATTGACGTCAAAATATTTGACACTTACACTTTTTGGTTCGTGTAGGGGTGATATTGATAGCCTAAAAAGTATTGGCGTCAATATATTGACGCATCTGTCTCAGTGGATATTTTTTGCGCAAACCGCCAATTTCTTCAGTATGTGTGTGGGTAACCATCAATATTTTGCACTAATTTCACTTTTTAATTTACCATTGGAGAGAAAGGATGGTCATGGTGCCATCTAAAGAAGGAAAAAACAATTCTCCTTGAACTCATAGATGTGTATAGGAGTTTGCCTGTGCTCTGGAAAATTAAGAACAAGGAATAAAGTGACAGTCAGAAAAAAGTTTGCGCATCAGACTCTTGTAAACAAATACCGCGAATACAACAAGAAAGGTACAAAAGAAAAACTGAAGAGGAAGATAAATGCATTAAGGATCAACTTTGAAAAATATAGGCCTTTGTGTACAGTTTTGAAATGGGCCTAAAAAGGTGTGAATTTCAAACGAATCCATTAACTTTAAAAAAAAAAAAGACAGTCTTTGAATGTTGAAACGATAGTTTCAATTAAATTTTCATTATCTTTTCTTTATTTTACATTTAATAACTAACCCATTGATTTACATATTTGTTCTGATGACATGAGAGATGGAAGTTTGTTGTGAAAGGTTTAGCAGCTACTCCCGCAATGTCACTCTGTAAGGTAACACTTTGAGCCATATTTAAAGTACATGTAGGCCTACATACACTATAGTATTATTTATAAAGGAAAGTTCAACAACTATATTTCTTAAAAAATTGCCGTAACTCTGTGACGTTGACAACTGGTTCTCAGTTAAATCTGAGATCAAAGCTTTATCGTTCTCTTTTCAAGTTCCCTGGGCTATCTCTAAACGACGCCCAGGAGAATATGCAGATAGGGAGGAGCTATGAGGTTGGATAATATTGCCAGAGTGAAGCAATAACTGAAGAGTATAATCTGTTTCATGCTCGCCCTCTTTCCTGAAGGCGCCACTTTGCTTCCTCATACCCTTGGAGCTTTTTTCCTCTAAGTGACTTACACCTTGCATGCATCAACAGTAAATGGAAAAGTCACTAATTGGCAGAAATTGTCTCACTTTCAGTTCAGGAATGTTCTCTACCTCAATTTCCCGACTTTTCAATGTAATGTTTTAGTTGTGACAACTAAAGAAAAAGATGAATATCAAATTTTCTACAAATGCAGAACATTCTTTCCATTTTCTAAAAATTCATCCTCTTCTTATAAAGATATTTAAAGGAATTTAATACATATAATATATATATATATATATATATATATATATATCAATAGAATGCATGTAGAGAAGCAGAAAATATTGACAGACGAAAACTGCCTTGAGGCTTTTTAAATTTTCTTTTTGCTCTCTGTCCTAAATGATAATCATCATTATATAAGAAAAAACATGAAAATTACATTTTACAGCTAAATTAGGCATACACTGAGGGTGCAAATATTTAATGTCTAACCTATGCAGGCATTGCAGTGTATAATTGCCCGAGGCTGCTGATGTTGTCCAATTAAAATGCAGAAAATCTTGCCATTTGGAACCCTCTCAGATGAACACGAAAGAGGGCTTCGCTACAACTTAGATTCATTTCCTTGATTGAGCACATGTCTTAACTTTCCACTAGCAATGTCTCAGTTCTTATCAACGTTGTGAAACACAGTTCATTATACTATAGTGAAATGCTTATTACAAAGTTGCCTTATTTACGGAAATCTCTATTAAGTCACAACTCTATTTAGCACAATCATCAAAAATAATTTATGAATTTCTTATTAGATTTAGAAGTCAGACTTTAGGCGATTGATTTTTAGTTGTTTTTTTTTACGCAAAAAATATTGATCGAACTTGGTAAAGTTAGAAATCCCACATGGCTCCTTTTATATTACAAATTTTTTAAATAATATTTACTGTGGTTTTTAAGAAGGCTAAGAGAAAGGAAGCATATAATGAGGGTCAGAGTTGTTTTGGATAAATTTGATGTCAATCATTACTAATTGTCCACACTTATTGAGCTATTGTCCACATAACGAAGGAACAAAAAACAAAAATGACTTACATTTCTCCATAAGGAATATATGTTACAGTGTGAATGAACATGACTTATCATAAATTTGCATAAAAATATTTGAAAAATTTAAAACCAAAAGAGTGTCACCAACAACTTGGACAAAGTTGAGCAATATTGGACAATTATGGAGAATTGCCTCATCAAAATTGCTAAAAACCTCAACAGAGCTGTTCATATGAATCATGACAGAAAGAAAATATGAAACACCAGAGTCACATATGCTCATTGCTTTTTCATTGTTAAACTTATACAGTATACCTAAATGTCTATTGATTGTTGTGCAGAGTTCCTGTGATTGATCTCATATATAACTGATTATTGTTGGATTATTTTGATAAATGCATTGACAATATCATGAACCAAACCAGTTTCGACTGTATGTTTTATTTATTTTGTATTGTTTTGAAACTCCTTTTTTTGTTCAAGTTACAATTGACATTTTTTACCATGGATTGTTTAAACTTAAAGCTTGAAAGTGCTTTGAAATGTTTTAAATCATATGTACATGTAAGCTTAATAATCAAGGACTCAAACAGCACAGAAGAGTGAGATCCACCAGATCCACCATGACTATAAACTTTTAGGTAAAATTTCACATTCTGAAGACTGGCGAACTGTGGATGGTATAGGTAATTTCCCAATATGGGAAGCTATCAGATCAGCACATTTACTCCCATATTGTGTCGGTACATGTCAATTAACGTTTATTGAAAGGAAAAGAAACTCATAACATTTTATCATTTCTATTGTTTATTTTATTGGGTCCTTAACTTCAGAAATCTCCAAATTCTTCAAATATGTGTTCAGTTGCCTTGTGCGTGTTTCAGAGGTATTGTCTTCACTGTCTCCAACATCATCCACTTTATAAGCAGGGGCACCACCAACTGCACCACCACTATGCTCGTCCACAATCTCATAAGGTCCACCCGCAACCTGAGCTCCATCTTCCCCAGTAATGCTGTCGTGTTGGTCAGTCAAGTCTGTATCAGGAAACACCTGTGATTCTGCTTGTGAATTATGTTGAGACCCAATCAACTTTGCCTTGACCACATGACTCCCAAGTGGCTTGCTTAGCATATCTGATTTGCGAAGTTCACAAGCCTCCTTATACGGAGGATTAATGGGGGACTGAGTCGGCTCCAAGTAACTGTATGTGTTCTTTCCTGCTTCCAGCTAAAGTAAAATAAAGATTGTGGAGTAGAAAAAGAAGCAGATCATCATCATGATCGTCGCCAAGAGAAAATCAAAATATCAAACATAGAACACCACTAATCAAATTCTTGGGTCAGTCAATCTGTCAGCAATATTCACGTACCGGTCCATGTAGTATTTTAAATGCTCATTGTGAAGTCAAATTTGACAGAGAAATTGTATAAATTAACAGCCACTCAATTACATGTACTTCAATCTGAATTAGTTTTGATATATAGATACCCCCAAAAAACAAAGTCTGGTGAGTATAAAACAAAATATTTCACCATGTTAAGTGTTGAACTGAAAATAAGGAAGTTACGGTTCAATGCCTTGCTGAATCATTTGGTTGTGGGGTCAATTTATATCTAATCAGGTTTATCCTTAGCTCAACAGAAAGTGATCCTACGGTATACATCTAAAAAGTAAAACCAGGAGGTAAATCTAACCAAAGCTTGGAAATGATACTGGGTTTTTTTAAATTTGACCTCCGTCAAACTGAACTTAGACCTAAAACTTAGCATACTAAGCGTAGAGCGTAAATTACTAAGAGAAAGAGATTAAGACATGGTGGGAGTAGGGGAGAGTAGAACGAGAAGAGAGTGAGTGGAGTAGAAGGAGATTTGAGCAAGGATAAGAAAGAGTGGGGAAAAGTAGAAGGGAGAAGATGAGAGCAACATGAAGAGGGAGTAGGGGATTTGCTGGATGAAGAAACTGTGCTGAGGAGGAGAAAATTTTGTTATGGAAGAGAGGGACTAGCAGAAGGATGAATCTGTGCTGAGGTGGAGAGTAAATAAGAGAGGGAGAAAATCATGCTGCGTTGCAGGAGTGGCAAGGAGAGTGTACTAAGGTAGAGAAGTGGAAGAATAAGAACAATATCAGGTGGAAGGAGCAAGTGTCTAACACAGGAGCTGAGAGGTAGTAACATGGTAAGAAGATGGAAGCAAGTATAAGGAGGAAGTAGAAGCGAGTATTGACCTGGAACTTGGAAAGGAAAAATATATATATTAAAAATTAATTCTTTACTTTTTTATTGCATGTTTATTTGAATCTGTAGTTTCTGGAACAGCCACAAGAATAAGTGAAATGAATTTAGATCTATGCATCTATTCAATATGGTTCTTGACCACAAACATGCAATCATGATTCTCTACAGCAGATGGAAATTCCTTTTAAAAAAAAAAAAGAACCTAAGTATGGTTGTATATGTTTTTCCACACCATTATTAGTCACAACTTAAAAAAAAATGTAATGTGGTTGCATTTGAAACAAAGTTTGAATAACCAGAAATTTATCTTGATGATCCTTTAAGAACTAACTTCAACTATATCTGAAATGAAACATACCCAAGCTCCTTATACATATATGCATATCTTTATTTACAGAAAAAAATACACTTAACTTATATTACATGATCTCATGCACTTAACTAATCTTTATTTACAAAACCATTTGAAACTGGTTAAAGTTATTCTCCTCATTTCTATTTTTTTCTGAAATCAAGATGAAGGTTTCAGACATTGTTATAGAAGGAAAAAACATTTTAAATGACAAAATGATTTACCTCAAGAGGATAAGTCATGTCCGAGTCAAATCCACTAAGATCTCCACACGCCAAGAAAGGGACAATAACTCTGTTTGGGCCCTCTAGATTATTAAAGTTGACGTCTGAAAAGTATGAAAAACCAAGTTAAATGATTATCATTTTTTAAAAATGTGAGTAACATGGAGACACAACTGTAGTCAGATTGACAAGACTTTGAAATTCTCTGAAAAAATCCCAAAAAGAACAGTTATCTAGAGCAACTTGAAGAAAGGCTAATTTAGGCCGTAATCTCTTTTTTTCTCAAGAAAAAGTTGTCTTTAAATTCCAAATGACATATGACTAAGTCTCCTCATCATTTCACAGAATGCGTGAAATTAATGAGCTCAAAATGTGTGGCTGACTCCAAGTAAGGCAATCACATCTATTATATGAGGGTCACATGCTTAAGAAGGAAAAGCTACAAAAGTATGTGAACAGTTAATTCTCCTGAGGAAAAGCTAATTTCTGGTCCAATTAATTAAACCAAAGATTTCAAATTTTACACCTAAATTTTAGCATCTTTTATCTTAACATGCCCATATTTAAAACTACCAAGCAGAAGATATAATATCTTAAGTCTCAAAAATTTATTCAGGTGATAGCAAGCTGAAGATATAACATCTTAAGTCTCAAGAATTTATTCAGGTGATAACTGTAAACATAACAATTAACATGCACTTTTTCCTTACAAAATTCTCTAAGGACCAATAATATGCAGAGTCAATAAATAATGATAGATGTGCATGTATTCAAAATGATCAGAAAATGCAAAGAAGAAAAATCATCACAGAGCATGAAATATTTTTTGGTTTCATGCAAATTTCATTTATGCATTTGAATAAGGAACTGGATAGACTCCAGTTTAGATTTAATTAAACTTGAGCATTGAGCATCAGTTTCGGGACACAAGGAGATGATAATTGTGAGAGATTAAGTTTTAAATTGGATGAAGGAGGTTTGAAACAACTTAAACTTTGCAGTGAATTTTTTAGCAATGCCCTACTTATAAATATAACCCAAGCAGACATTTACATCACATAATAACTCAATACAAATGGGAAAAGTTCCAAAACGTGAGCTTTGAAATATTATTTGCAAATAATATTGAGTCAGGAGATCAACTACATAAGAATCTGTCTAATGTTTTGGAAATGTAATTTTCATAGCTAGGTTTTCTCTGTCCTGCATAATTTGAAGTAATCAATCTGTAAAACATGAAGTTTTAGACCTTACTCATCAAAAATCTAGGCTAAATTGTAAAATTGAACCATCTACTCATTGGAAAGATGACAGATGAAAAACAAGACTAGTGATTATTGATCACAACACTAAAACCCACTGGGCTGACTAAACTCATGCCAACTCCCATCTAAAGTAGACGATAACCACTGCAATATTTGCAAATTAATCAATTGTGGTCTAGAACTAGAGATATTTAAAAAAAATGTACCGTATTGTTGATCCAGAAGAGGATTGGACATGTTCGGGACATAACCTTCAGGTGGGCTGTAACCTTGACAGACCACAAATGCCTCTGTGAAAAAATCAATATAGCAAAGAAGTAAGTCAATCTGATAAAATATCAAAAATACATTTTGAAATATTAATTTTCAATTGCAGTCTCTAAAGGCTTAACATACGTCTCATGTTTACAGTTTAGTCTAAGTGATTCAAATGTTGAAAATATTACACATTAAAAAATTATGTTTGTTCAGGAAAATATTTATCAGACTCTGTAAAGTGAAAAATGCTTATAAAATCATCATTCTCTTTACAGATGTAACATTTTATCATGTGCTGAGATAGTATAACACATGAAATAAGAATCTCCATTTAAAACTCAACTTTCATTTTTCCAGATTCCAGCTCAAATTTTTTACATTAAACTTATAAGGACTGGCCTCAAAATTAAGCTAGAACCCATTATGATTGAACACAAGACTTTTGAATTACTGTTTCATGATAAACAGCTGATATTGATATAAATTAGATAAAATTGTAGAATATTATTGTCTATCAAAAAGTATGACAAAGAAACAATTATGCTAAACTTTTCCAGATTTTTTACCAACCAATGCTGGAGTTCCTGCTACTCCGTGGTTTAAATACAGTCACAAGGGAGAAGAAAATTTTTAGCTGAGCATAAAGAAGGGTCACATCTTTCCCTCGGAAAATCTGATGCAGAGCAAAGAAGAAAATGCAAAAGGTTGGGATGAAAGGTGTATAAAAACAAAACTGTTTTGAAACCTTTATCCATATAAAAGTTGTTTTTTTTTACAAACAGTAGGTTAAATGAAGACAAAAAAAAATCTTGTGAAATACATGCTAGAATTAAAAGCTTTCCAACTTACCTTGGCAACAAAAGTTCCACTTTTCTTTAAAACATGTGTTGTTATATTCAGCGCCTGGAGATAGGATATAAAAAGAATTTAAATATTATGGCATTTCAAGACAAAACTTCATAACAGAAAACTAAAGAATTTAGATTTAAAAATGTAAGTCAGGCTCATGCTCACCCTCTTTTCTCATGCATATCTTGATGATAATTAGAGGCTTCAAAGAAAACTGCAGGTTTTAAAAGTTATGACAACCAAAATCTGTACCATAAAAAAATTATAGGAAAGCAAAATATCTTAAATTTCTCTTTGCCAGATTACAAAAATTGAAACTTCTATAAAACTGATTCACAAGAAATTATCATCAGAACAAAAAAAAAAAAATTAATAAAAATAAAACAAAAATGCTTGAGTGATAAAAGCAAAGTGACATATCCAATGTCAGCATGAGTAGACATCACTGTACATAAAAGGCACATGATTGAAGAAAGAATAAAATCAGATGAAAAAAAAAACAAAAAACAAAAAACATACTGCTAGTAGCAGCTGGGCTTGGATGTATTCATCTATGTCATGAAGACCAGTTACTGTAGACAAACAGTGAAAGGGACGATTAGAAGAAAATTATGTAAATATTATGTCTTGAACATAAAATGCTAGGCAATGTCAAACTGCTCTCCTAACCATAGTGAAAAAAACAAAAACTAAGAACTAGTTCAATCCATTCCAAAATCTGAGATAAGGCTTGAAATTATTGAGATAGCCATGGAAAATCATCAGTCTGGTTGCTAAGCTCATGTCAGATGATAAACTCCATTAGTGTAAAAAAAATGCTCCACTTCCAGACACACTGAAATACATTCTAATATTAATTGGGAAATCTGAACTTATGTTTATGTGTACTTATTATTTGTAGAGAGTCGAATCTAATAATATTTTAACTTTAGAAGTAGACATAAAGTCGGATATTAAAAGAAGTACTTTATTAGATTTAATTACGCTACTTTACTACAAGAAATGAAGGAAAGCATCTAATTTTGTCAATAGTCATAGAAATAACTCAAAAGTTTTACTTTATTCTATGATGACCATACTTTGATCATTACTCCCAAGCTGTCTTAAAAGCATGAAAATTTGTTGCTTCTAACTACTAAATGTAATAACCCAATAGTTTGAGCCCTCATAAATATCCTGAATTAACATCAGAAATGACATCCCAATTAAATTAGCCATATTTTGGCAGTGCAGGAAGTATGAGCTTAAGATAGCGCCTACATACCATCTGGGGCACCATCACAGACAACCAAATCAGCCTGCTCTCCCTCAAAATGACCAATGATGGCATGAGCTGTTGATTTCTGATGTCATAAAGATTACAAAAAAAAAAAAATAAAAAAATAAAATAAAATATAATCTAGCTTCATTTAAATACTACTGAAAGTTTTCCTAAGTTAAATTAAAAGGCTTTAATCATTATAAATTCCATATTAATTTTATAATCACAAAAGGTATTGAGAAAATAAATAAGAACTTTCAAAAACTTATTGTACACAAACAATAGCTTTTATATAAAAATACAACCGCTATTCATATGACAAAGAGTATTTCCATAAATAACATCTGTCATTAAAACTGTTAGGTGGGTAATAAGAAAATATTACTTAAAAGAATTGAAATTTCTTTTCTAAATATTCTGTGATTAAAGGTTTAATGTACCAATGAGTTCAGACGAATTTTTGTTTACCATTTATTTACTATGACAGACTGTGAGGTAACCAATGCAAAGTTGCATGGGGGAAAAGTTGCATATTCCTTACAAATATGAAACAAACTTAAACAAAAAAAAAATTACATCTATGGTAGTTTTGACCCAATAAAATAAAAAGATTCAGAAATTAATTATTACTAACAAAAAATGGTAATTCTTTTTTTTTTTTATACATACGAACAAACTATATTGAGAAGCTTTGATGCAAACCTTTGTGATATCTCCTTGGATCTGAATGACTCCAGGGATTGGAGCCATCGCCTGTAAGTCCACAGCCACAATTTTTGCTTCTGATTTCTGACCAGACTCTCCCCTAAAAAGTTAACATTATGAACATGATGAGCAAAGAGAACAAAAATGTTTTTATAGTTAGTAGTTTTTGTTTTCGTTTGTCAAATTTATACCAGTGTAAAAAACCCAAGCTCCCCTGTTTTGAATTTTTTAAAGCCTTGCAGGTATGCAATGATTAAGCTCTATGGCAACATTCAACTTCTAATAAAAATAGTTGCCTATTCTGTAAAACTCGAAGCTATTTATTGACCTATTTAAACATCTGTGGGTTCAAATAAATGAGGAGTTATGTGTGTTAAAGTATCTTTGAAAAGACTGGGAGAATACAGAATTACATGCAGCTCTTTCAGTAACAATTTTGGGTGTCTTGTAAACGAAAAATTAAAAAAAAAAAAGCTATATTTGAAGACCATAGACAGTTGGAATTTGGTGACCAATAATGAAATGGTCGCATTTTTTAACATTTTTGTATGTTAGGTTACCTTCTTTAGGAGAAAAAGTGTTCTGAAGAATAGAAAAAGAAATTGTATTACACTGTAAACTGTGCAGCTGCTTTCCAACTGTGCCACTTAATTGACTACACAGTTAATTTACAACATGATATAATTATGTAACATCATGATACATGTAATATTACGCCAAACACTATCATAACTAACTTTAGCCTCTCATTGACTGAAACTGAAGAGAAACATCTGAAATTTTAAGTATAATTTTGCAGTAAAGATGAGGAACATAAGATTAAGAGCAATTCAGAAATGTCTTTATATTTTCTTGAAAAAAAAAATCCATACTAATTACCTACAAGTACAAGTTTATAGTTTGGAAGATCATTTGATTTATCATTTTATGTGCCATGAATTTTCACATAAATATAGCTTGAAATTCAAAAACTTTGTGAGTCTTAGAACACATCCTTCTGATACCTCACAGTTTGATAAAAGTAACTAACAGAAGCCAGGCATTGTGAGCACTGACATGAGAAACATTGACTTATAGTTATACCTGAGTTTTTGGGCCAACACTTGACTCCAGCTGCCAGGAGCTGCACACAAATCCACCACTCTTGTTACACCTGATCAGAAAGAAGAGCGATATTAAATTTAAAAAAAATTAAATGCACTTACTATTAATTCCACTCTGAGCTGAGCCAATAGAGGTAAAAACATGTGAACAACCAGACCCAACTGTGGGTCCAAGTATTGTGTAATGGAGAGTATTTGTTCCTGAATTGGCTCATGAAATAGAGAATCCAATTACACTTTTTTTTTTCATTTCTACAAAATGGTTATATATAACCGCCTGTTACAGCCACAGGACGCAGGCTGTGTAGATTCTCTTTATCTGCGAATCCGCATGAATGTGCTGTGTGTGAAGTATGTGAATGAGATCCCTCTGGCTTATTTTGCTGACTTAAAAAGCCCAGTAAACTACTTCATGATAGATATATGCTGTCATAGACTTTATATAGTTCAGTTTTGGTTTTTAGAATGATTTCCCTGATATCAGATACCCTTGAAAGGATTGAAATTGGACCATTAGTTTGTGTATCTTCTTTGTACAAAGAGATTGCGACAAGAAGTGCAATGGTGACAGCATTTTGCTTATTCCATAAATAGCTGGATGGCCCGCGATCAAAAGAGTAAAGTAGTAAAAGGAGATGTACAGAGAATATACTTTAATAATATAAAGAGCAAAGCTATTGGTTATTGCAGGCTGCCTGGAAGCAGACTCACGACTGTGACCAAAAAGTCAAAAGGTGGTGTGTCATTAAAAGAAATAAAGAATAAACATAGTAATTAGTATCACACTTAATAAGGAAATAAAAAAAAAATATTTAGAGAGAATGAAAATGTAACGTTTAGTCTGCAGTGGAAGGCACATGTAAATAGCTTGTCCATGTGGTATCTCACTAGTCACCGACTGATGAATGGATGAGTCATATTTTAAAAACTCCTGTTCACAATAGATCTTGACTTCAGTATATATTACACATTTACAGTACACTTCACTGGTGTCATTTTTAAGTAACAAACCCAATCTTGGATGCAGATTACAATTTAGATCTAGAATCTAGATTTTGAATAGTCATTTACTCTTGACCCATGCAGCTAGCCCAGCACATGCACAAAATTCCGAAACTGGGGGCACTACATTCTAATTCCGAAAGTGAAATCACAGATCAAGATGAGCCTCAGTAAGATAGGACTTGTAGTTCAATGCGATTTTAGAGCAACACAAAAATGCTTATATCTTGAAATGTATTTATAGATGACGAATAAAACCTTCATATTCGTATTCGCCGTATCAAATTCGTCAATAAACTTACAACTTTGAAGTCTCAAGTGAGTTGGGCCAATATGTGCAAATTTACCAACAGAGCACTTCCCAAAAGCCATACTCACCTTCGAAAATGTTGAAATCGTCGTTGATTTGCAACAGCTTGTAAGCGCTGCGAGCTCTCCATCCTTCTTCCTTGGCCCGTCGGTAGTAAACATCTCGCTTATCTTTTGAAGATCGCCCCATGACAAACTTATGATGAAACAAAAATTACCAGATATCTTAAATATTTGAAACTTTGCCAAATTTAGACCTAGATCTAATCAAGATAATCACCGTTAGTTAAGCTTAATGAATAGCACATGTAATTCTAACTTTCTTGAACATTATTATTCTTTTCACAGAAATTCCAGAGAAGTAACCTAAAATCGAAAGTAAAAAAAACAACTGAAGAGAGTGGCCTCCCTCGAACTGAAAAATTGAAGTGGCTAGTGTGCCCGCTGCAACGGTGTGCAAGCGATGTCACGTGACATGGTTCGAGGCGTATGACTTTACCATGCCATCTAACAGGTAAAAAATTTTAATGGCTTTCCAAATCAATTTAATCCCTGTTCTCTCTGTGCAGAACTCTTCCTACAACTTCATTATTTTCCTTGCACGGATGTCCCCTTTCTACTCCCTTTTCTCCATCAGCCGATTTGATCTTTTTTTTTTTATTTTTTGTTTACACCCTTTCGATCAGCCAGGTGCCCTCTGGAATAAGGGAGGACGGTGGCCCGCCTTATGATGAAGACGATCATGTCCCTCCACGCATCTCGACCCCTCGCCCTGCATTTAACCAAGCTCTAAGTCCATCCAACACCTTTTCACAATTAAAATTGCATGTCGCAGTGGAGCTTTGAATATATAGTTGCAGGGCACCTTAATTATTTTTTTTTAAGTAGAGTGCAGCTCCATAAATTTACAGTCAAAAAGTGAAAGAACAAATAGATACGTAAGCTAAATAAATATATACTTAAAGGAAAAAATACTGTGAAAGAAAATTAAAGGGAAAGAATAGGATTTCAATTTTTTGTAACTTTTAGAGCTGCTCTCTCTGGTTTTTTTTTTTTGTTTTTTTTTGTTTGTTTTGTTTTGTTTTTTTTAAACGATGCTCCGCAACATCTTTTTTTTTTTTTTTTTTTTTTTGTTCTTTTCGCCTGCTGTCTTTTCCTTTGATCGTTACAGATATTATAAGATTTTCTTGTTTCTCTCTCCTCATCACATGGCCTAAAAAACGTTGCATGTCGATTAAGAATTCTATCTATAACTATGTCAGCGGCCCTCATTAAAGGAGGCATCGGTACTACTACTACTACTACTACTACTACTACTACTACTACTACTACTACTACTACTACTACTACTACTACTACTACTACTTCTACTACTACTACTACTACTACTACTACTACTACTACTACTACTACTGCTGCTGCTGCTGCTGCTGCTGCTGCTGCTACTACTTCAACAACTCGTACTACTACTACTACTACTACTACTACTACTACTACTACTACTACTACTACTACTACTCCTACTACTACTACTACTACTACTACTATTGCTGCTGCTGCTGCTGTTACTACTATACTACTGCTACTAGTACTACTGCTACTACTACTACTACTACTACTACTACTACTACTACTACTACTACTACTACTACTACTACTACTACTACTAGTGCAAGCTGAAAAACCCGTTCTACGAACAGAACACGTTTGTCAATTTGCCGCGTTTTTAGCACTGCTGCCGCCTCCATATATATATATATATATATATATATATATATATATATATATATATATATATATATATATATATAAGGCCTATTTTCAGTTTTGGTCCTGTTATCTCTGTCCAGTAGTTCGCATTTTTCTTTTGAGAAAATAATAATCACATTTTTGCATTAAATTTTTCAAAAACATTATTTTTAGTGACAAATAATATTACCTTTCAAATCCTTAGGGCGAATTCCAACTTTATGCCAAAATTATTATTATTATTATTATTATTATTATTATTATTATTATTATTATTATTATTATTATTGTTGTTGTTGTTGTTGTTGTTGTTGTTGTTACTATGGGCTGTACTGACGGTAGTGGTGTTGTGAGTTTATTTTATCGATAAAATTAATAAGAGCGCTTATCCAATGAATATTTTTTTCCATCACCCATCTCAAATCTCTCTCTCTCTCTCTCTCTCTCTCTCTCTCTCTCTCTCTCTCTCTCTCTCTCTCTCTCTCTCTCTCTCTCTCTCTCTCTCTCTCCGTCTCTCTCACTTTCTATTTCTCTGTTGTAGTTCCCATAAAAAATGGGTCTTCCCTCCTCTCCCGTTAACATACTTTTCATGAGATGTGTCCCGCCGACCCCTGTTTTTCTTTCTTTTTTTTTTTTTTTTTTTTTTGTAAATTAACATAACTTTTTTTGCACGCATACTTAGTTCTTCAGTTTTCTCTCAGCTGTCTTTTTTTTTTTGTTGTTCTTGTTTTTAAATTAATTTTTAGTATAAATATGGGGAAAAAAATATTGAATTACCATCACAATGCAAGTTTCTAGTAGGGTGCAGCTGAATCTACACATTGTCCTGAAGGTTACAAAATCCTTCCTTCGATGTGAGCCGCAACATTATATATGTATAGCAGTAAAGTGCTCATCTTTCCTCTAGATTTTTAAATTGCCACTGTTGAAACTGCAGCCTTTAGGCTAAATTGGTTTCTTTTGAGATTCACAACCACGTGAGAGTAAAGTTACATGTAAAAACAAACCAACAACAAACAAAAACATTTAAAAAGTTGCAATTTTTAAAATGCACATGACTAGATGGGTAAGAATTTTTTAATGATGATGAGAATTCTCAAAGAAATGAGCGATTTCAAGTCTATTAGTGTACAAAAGGTCTCTTCCCATTATTTTATACTCCTGAAATCAAATCCTAAACTTTGCTACCATCAACTGAGCCATCTCTTCTGACCTAACATTAGAGTAACCCAGTATGGTTAGTTTTCTAAAATTACGATCTAATATTAATTGTAACAGAGAAAGAGAAAGAGAGATAGTGTGTGTGTAAGGGAAGGGGGGGGGGAGGAAGCATTAAAAAAAAAAAACGTTTGACATACTTATAGATTCTGGTCGTTTTACAGAAAGTAATACCCGATACTGTAACTCTTAGCAAATTGATGAATGATTCGGTTGCATACTCTTTTACCCGTTATATGGTTCTTATAATTTCATGAAGTAAATTATCCCATAAGTTTGTCATAATTCACATCTGAACCTTGCTTTTATTGAGAGCTATGTAGCAAATATTATGTTGGTTATTTTATGTTCTTTGCCTGCATTCAAAACAACTGACTGTAACAGTTGTTTAAGTGCAACCTTATGTTGAAGAGAATAGGAAAAACAATCATAAACCAAGGTCTAACTCGAGACGAAAAAATAAGGATGAAACGTTTCAAAGCTAAAATAAAAAAGGACAAATGATAAGGAAGAGGATCAAACCTGCACCTATATGGGTGGCATCAATCGCCTTGTTGAGACATGACCAAGTATGCAAAGCATAGAGCCGCCCACAAAATAGGGAGCCGTCCTCATCTATGGCTCGACATAATTATTATTATTATGTCAAATTCCTTATCAATAACTTGCATCATTAGATCAGTATATCCAACTGCATCTATCTCACTCTCAGCCTCTATTGCTGTTTGGCTGTCTTGTTTGTTACATGTACA
>JAWDGP010002427.1:0-25132 GCA_033675545.1 Elysia crispata | reverse complement strand
TGATGTGTTTAGATAAGCTGGGATAGACAGAAGGAGTTGATGTGTTTAGATAAGCTGGGATAGACAGAAGGAGTTGATGTGTTTAGATAAGCTGGGATAGACAGAAGGAGTTGATGTGTTTAGATAAGCTGGGATAGACAGAAGGAGTTGATGTGTTTAGATAAGCTGGGATAGACAGAAGGAGTTGATGTGTTTAGATAAGCTGGGATAGACAGAAGGAGTTGATGTGTTTAGATAAGCTGGGATAGACAGAAGGAGTTGATGTGTTTAGATAAGCTGGGATAGACAGAAGGAGTTGATGTGTTTAGATAAGCTGGGATAGACAGAAGGAGTTGATGTGTTTAGATAAGCTGGGATAGACAGAAGGAGTTGATGTGTTTAGATAAGCTGGGATAGACAGAAGGAGTTGATGTGTTTAGATAAGGTGGGATAGACAGAAGGAGTTGATGTGTTTAGATAAGGTGGGATAGACAGAAGGAGTTGATGTGTTTAGATAAGGTGGGATAGACAGGAGTTGATGTGTTTAGATAAGCTGGGATAGACAGAAGGAGTTGATGTGTTTAGATAAGCTGGGATAGACAGAAGGAGTTGATGTGTTTAGATAAGCTGGGATAGACAGAAGGAGTTGATGTGTTTAGATAAGCTGGGATAGACAGAAGGAGTTGATGTGTTTAGATAAGCTGGGATAGACAGAAGGAGTTGATGTGTTTAGATAAGCTGGGATAGACAGAAGGAGTTGATGTGTTTAGATAAGGTGGGATAGACAGAAGGAGTTGATGTGTTTAGATAAGCTGGGATAGACAGAAGGAGTTGATGTGTTTAGATAAGCTGGGATAGACAGAAGGAGTTGATGTGTTTAGATAAGCTGGGATAGACAGAAGGAGCTGATGTGTTTAGATAAGCTGGGATAGGCAGAACGAGCTGATGTATGTTTAGATAAGGTGGGATAGACAGAAGGAGTTGATGTGTTTAAATAAGCTGGGATAGACCGAAGGAGTTGATGTGTTTAGATAAGGGGGGATAGACAGAAGAATTTGATGTGTTTAGGTAAGCTGGGATAGACAGAAGCAGATGATGTGTGTTTAGATCAGCTGGGATAGACAGAAGGAGCTGATGTGTGTTTAGATAGCTAGCTGGGATAGACACGAGTTGATGTGTTTAGACAAGGTGGGATAGACAGAAGGAGTTGATGTGTTTAGATAAGCTGGGATAGACACGAGTTGATGTGCTTAGATAAGCTGGTATAGACAGGAGTTGATGTGTTTAGATAAGCTGGTATAGACAGGAGGAGTTGATGTGTTTAGATAAGCTGGGATAGACAGAAGGAGTTGATGTGTTTAGATAAGCTGGGATAGACAGAAGGAGTTGATGTGTTTAGATAAGCTGGGATAGACAGAAGGAGTTGATGTGTTTAGATAAGCTGGGATAGACAGAAGGAGTTGATGTGTTTAGATAAGCTGGGATAGACAGAAGGAGTTGATGTGTTTAGATAAGCTGGGATAGACAGAAGGAGTTGATGTGTTTAGATAAGCTGGGATAGACAGAAGGAGTTGATGTGTTTAGATAAGCTGGGATAGACAGGAGTTGATGTGTTTAGATAAGCTGGGATAGACAGAAGGAGTTGATGTGTTTAGATAAGCTGGGATAGACAGAAGGAGTTGATGTGTTTAGACAAGCTGGAATAGAAGAAGCTGTGTTTGAATAGACAGAAGGAGTTGATGTGTCTTTGGATAAGCTGGGATAGACAGAAGTTGATGTGTTGAGATAAGCTGGGATAGACAGAAGGAGTTGATGTGTTTAGATAAGCTGGGATAGACAGAAGGAGTTGATGTGTTTAGATAAGCTGGGATAGACAGAAGGAGTTGATGTGTTTAGATAAGCTGGGATAGACAGAAGGAGTTGATGTGTTTAGATAAGCTGGGATAGACAGAAGGAGTTGATGTGTTTAGATAAGCTGGGATAGACAGAAGGAGTTGATGTGTTTAGATAAGCTGGGATAGACAGAAGGAGTTGATGTGTTTAGATAAGCTGGGATAGACAGAAGGAGTTGATGTGTTTAGATAAGCTGGGATAGACAGAAGGAGTTGATGTGTTTAGATAAGCTGGGATAGACAGAAGGAGTTGATGTGTTTAGATAAGCTGGGATAGACAGAAGGAGTTGATGTGTTTAGATAAGCTGGGATAGACAGAAGGAGTTGATGTGTTTAGATAAGCTGGGATAGACAGAAGGAGTTGATGTGTTTAGATAAGCTGGGATAGACAGAAGGAGTTGATGTGTTTAGATAAGGTGGGATAGACAGAAGGAGTTGATGTGTTTAGATAAGGTGGGATAGACAGAAGGAGTTGATGTGTTTAGATAAGCTGGGATAGACAGAAGGAGTTGATGTGTTTAGATAAGCTGGGATAGACAGAAGGAGTTGATGTGTTTAGATAAGCTGGGATAGACAGGAGTTGATGTGTTTAGATAAGCTGGGATAGACAGAAGGAGTTGATGTGTGTTTAGATAAGCTGGGATACACAGAATGAGCTGATGTGTCTTTGGATAAGCTGGGATAGACAAAATGAGATGATGTGTGTTTAGATAAGCTGGGATAGACAAAATGAGCTGATGTGTTTAGATAAGGTGGGATAGACAGAAGGAGTTGATGTGTTTAGATAAGCTGGGATAGACAGAAGGAGTTGATGTGTTTAGATAAGCTGGGATAGACAGAAGGAGTTGATGTGTTTAGATAAGCTGGGATAGACAGAAGGAGTTGATGTGTTTAGATAAGCTGGGATAGACAGAAGGAGTTGATGTGTTTAGATAAGCTGGGATAGACAGAAGGAGTTGATGTGTTTAGATAAGCTGGGATAGACAGAAGGAGTTGATGTGTTTAGATAAGCTGGGATAGACAGAAGGAGTTGATGTGTTTAGATAAGCTGGGATAGACAGAAGGAGTTGATGTGTTTAGATAAGCTGGGATAGACAGAAGGAGTTGATGTGTTTAGATAAGCTGGGATAGACAGAAGGAGTTGATGTGTTTAGATAAGCTGGGATAGACAGAAGGAGTTGATGTGTTTAGATAAGCTGGGATAGACAGAAGGAGTTGATGTGTTTAGATAAGGTGGGATAGACAGAAGGAGTTGATGTGTTTAGATAAGGTGGGATAGACAGAAGGAGTTGATGTGTTTAGATAAGCTGGGATAGACAGAAGGAGTTGATGTGTTTAGATAAGCTGGGATAGACAGAAGGAGTTGATGTGTTTAGATAAGCTGGGATAGACAGAAGGAGTTGATGTGTTTAGATAAGCTGGGATAGACAGAAGGAGTTGATGTGTTTAGATAAGCTGGGATAGACAGAAGGAGTTGATGTGTTTAGATAAGCTGGGATAGACAGAAGGAGTTGATGTGTTTAGATAAGGTGGGATAGACAGGAGTTGATGTGTTTAGATAAGCTGGGATAGACAGAAGGAGTTGATGTGTTTAGATAAGCTGGGATAGACAGAAGGAGTTGATGTGTTTAGATAAGCTGGGATAGACAGAAGGAGTTGATGTGGTTAGATAAGCTGGGATAGACAGAAGTTGATGTGTTTAGATAAGCTGGGATAGACAGGAGTTGATGTGTTTTGATAAGCTGGGATAGACAGAAGGAGTTGATGTGGTTATATAAGCTGGGATAGACAGAAGGAGTTGATGTGGTTATATAAGCTGGGATAGACAGAAGGAGTTGATGTGGTTATATAAGCTGGGATAGACAGAAGGAGTTGATGTGGTTATATAAGCTGGGATAGACAGAAGGAGTTGATGTGGTTATATAAGCTGGGATAGACAGAAGGAGTTGATGTGGTTAGATAAGGTGGGATAGACAGAAGTTGATGTGTTTAGATAAGCTGGGATAGACAGGAGTTGATGTGTTTTGATAAGCTGGGATAGACAGAAGGAGTTGATGTGGTTATATAAGCTGGGATAGACAGAAGGAGTTGATGTGTTGAGACAAGCTGGGATAGAAGAAGGAGTTGATGTGGTTAGATAAGGTGGGATAGACAGAAGTTGATGTGTTTAGATAAGCTGGGATAGACAGGAGTTGATGTGTTTAGATAAGCTGGGATAGACAGGAGTTGATGTGTTTAGATAAGCTGGGATAGACAGGAGTTGATGTGTTTAGATAAGCTGGGATAGACAGGAGTTGATGTGTTTAGATAAGGTGGGATAGACAGGAGTTGATGTGTTTAGATAAGCTGGGATAGACAGAAGGAGTTGATGTGTTTAGATAAGGTGGGATAGACAGGAGTTGATGTGTTTAGATAAGCTGGGATAGACAGGAGTTGATGTGTTTAGATAAGCTGGGATAGACAGGAGTTGATGTGTTTAGATAAGGTGGGATAGACAGAAGGAGTTGATGTGTTTAGACAAGCTGGGATAGACAGGAGTTGATGTGTTTAGATAAGGTGGGATAGACAGGAGTTGATGTGTTTAGACAAGCTGGGATAGACAGGAGTTGATGTGGTTAGATAAGCTGGGATAGACAGGAGTTGATGTGTTTAGATAAGGTGGGATAGACAGGAGTTGATGTGTTTAGATAAGCTGGGATAGACAGGAGTTGATGTGTTTAGATAAGGTGGGATGGGATAGACAGGAGTTGATGTGTTTAGATAAGTTGGGATAGACAGGAGTTGATGTGTTTAGATAAGGTGGGATAGACAGGAGTTGATGTGTTTAGATAAGCTGGGATAGACAGGAGTTGATGTGTTTAGATAAGCTGGGATAGACAGAAGGAGTTGATGTGTTTAGATAAGCTGGGATAGACAGGAGTTGATGTGTTTAGATAAGCTGGGATAGACAGAAGGAGTTGATGTGTTTAGATAAGGTGGCATAGAGTTGATGTGTTTAGACAAGCTGGAATCTACTCTAACTTTGTCGGTTCTCCTTTGCCACTGGAGCGAACACTTTTCCTCCTGGCTTCTACCATTAGTTGCGACTGCACGAGTCGATTTAGAACATTTTTTTTTTTGTATTATTTCATTTTGCAAAGAGTTATAGAATCCTTGCTAGGTATCTCCAAAATGCTGAAGGTTTTTTTTTGTTTTTTTTTTCGAAATGCGTTTTTTAAGGAAGGCATACTAGACGTTTGCCGCCAAGACTTGGCCTAAGCCCCTTTCTTAAACTCTCAAAGGTAAATCAAGTGTAAATATATGACAGATATATATATATATATATATATATATATATATATATAATATATATATATATATATATTTAATCGTATAATCATAAAACCCATGAAACGTATTCCTGACAAGAAGCAAATCATATAACAAAAGTATAAAATTACAGCAAGCAGATTAAATTTTCAGCTAAAAAAAATGTTCAGTGCAAAGCTTCAGGCTACAGAGCAATTTACATGGATGATGGGGTCCCCCGTTACTTTCCGTCCTTGCCTGCTGGATCGAGGAACAGTTTTTCAACATTGGGTGTCTTAAGATTTTTGTAGTTTTCACGCGCTTTTTTTTTAAATTTACATGCCAAACCTTAAATGAAGGAATCACAAATTATAGACGTTTTTCGTTATGGTTTGGGCCAAACAGGCATCAAGTGCATTTTTTTCCACCTTTGAAATTTTTACCCCCTATAATCTATTCTTTTAATGTAGGAATTGCGCTAGAAAGTTATATCATCTTATATAATTTTTCAGATCACAAATGGTGAGATTGTAAGGTTGAAGGGCGATATCTTCCAGCTAGTGTCTTGTCTGTTTTCAGATTTCTATCAAATACACGATTGTTTTCCCAGACAAAATATCCTCACATTATTGTTGAATTGTTCTTAGTTGGTTAACGTTGAAAGTGTCATATAATAGCAAATCAAAAGGTTATAGTAAAAACTGGACAGGTCCGTTTAAACTTTGCAGAAAAGATAACAAAAAGGCTATCAATTGATTGAGTTTGTTTTTCTTTTAATTATTGTACATATAACCAATGCATGCAAACATAATATAACCCAGTGAGAGTGTATGGTACACAACATTGGTAAACGCTGGTCTAGACCAATAACTGGTAGGACTTTCATACAATCTTCCTTTTATTACACTCAGTTGGACATACACTGTATACATGTATGTGTATATAATATGTAAAAACATGAGTTTGAATGCATCACTGAAAACCCGACATATAAATATTTTGACAAGATGGAACAACAGGATCTGGGATTCTGGTGTCAAGTTTAAAGCTATTATCACAACAAGTGGGGACATGGGGCCTGGTGGGCTGTCATAGCAACAACTCTACTTTTATTATAATTATAAGACCGCAAGGACAACGGCGAGAAGGATAAACAGGTGAGAGGAAGAGAGGAGGAGAAGGAGGAGGAGGGGGAGGAAGAGGAGGAGGAGGAAGAGGAGGAGGAGGAGGAGGAGGAGGAGGGGGAGAAACTAGGTAATTTTAGTTCTGGCCTGATTATCTAAAAAAATGAGCGGATTTTGAAAATAAAAAAGTCAATGAAGAAAGAAACGAAAGTAGAGCGCCGAGTATGTGAGAAACAGATCTTTGGGAGGTATATCATCAATGACTGAAGGAAAGATAAAATATTCTTTAAACATTTTGTCACAGTAATATTTACATAAAACAAATAAATGATATCGGAAAGTAATCTCTCTCTCTCTCTCTCTCTCTCTCTCTCTCTCTCTCTCTCTCTCTCTCTCTCTCTCTCTCTCTCTCTCTCTCTCTCTCTCTCTCTATCTATCTATCTATCTATCTATCTATCTATATATAGATAGATAGATAGTTATCGCTAGTCTATCTACTCCCTTCCTTCCAGAAAAAATGTTTTATCCTCCTGAGGTACAAAATAAGAATAATGACATTATTAAGTTGGATCAAAACCAATAAGCCTACAGCTCTTGGCCCTGGCGACTCGGACGAGACTGTCCGGCAAAATAAACAGGCAATGTGTGTGTGTGTGTGTGTGTGTGTGTGTGTGAAGTGTGATATATGTATGTGTATAAATTTGTCCTGCTTTATGGGTTTTGTTAGCCTGCCCGATAACTTGAGATGTTATCAATGTATAGATGAGATAGAATATAGTGTGTATTCTCCTTCCTCACATGTGGATCGTGTGATGTTTATTTCTTTTTTTAGCCTCATATTGACGGGCATGTTATTATGGTTTCGATCTCAAGTCATGGCGGTGTCTATTAGTAATATAAGACAGTACTGTAATATTAAAAAAAAAGTTTGTGTGGTTATGGATGTTATGATTGATCCCAGGACATCAAATTTTCTGCTGCAGTTGTAGTTGTAGTAGTAGTTTTGATGTTCGTGTAGTTGCTTAAGTGCTATTTTTGCTGTTGCTACTGCTGAGGACAACACCACTGCTGCGCAGTTCGGGCTGTGTCAGCGTTGTTTCGGCGATGGCTGCGCAGTTCGGGCTGTGTCAGCGTTGTTTCGGTGATGGCTGCGCAGTTCGGGCTGTGTCAGCGTTGTTTCGGTAATGGCTGCGCAGTTCGGGCTGTGTCAGCGTTGTTTCGGCGATGGCTGCGCAGTTCGGGCTGTGTCAGCGTTGTTTCGGCGATGGCTGCGCAGTTCGGGCTGTGTCAGCGTTGTTTCGGCGATGGCTGCGCAGTTCGGGCTGTGTCAGCGTTGTTTCGGCGATAGCTGCGCAGTTCGGGCTGTGTCAGCGTTGTTTCGGTGATGGCTGCACAGTTCGGGCTGTGTCAGCGTTGTTTCGGTGATGGCTGCGCAGTGCGGGCTGTGTCAGCGTTGTTTCGGAGATGGCTGCGCAGTTCGGGCTGTGTCAGCGTTGTTTCGGTGATGGCTGCGCAGTTCGGGCTGTGTCAGCGTTGTTTCGGCGATGGCTGCGCAGTTCGGGCTGTGTCAGCGTTGTTTCGGTGATGGCTGGCTTTGGAGAGGAATGAAAGACTTGACAGTCCTTGGTGGAATTGCTAGCTCGAATGGTTGAATGGTTCATATAGATTGCGTTATTAAATCAATTTCAATAGTAATAGTCCACGCAGTAGGTAGATCAATTATCGCTATATAAAATGATGAACTGACATACCAGACAGCCTTGTAACATTCTCCAATTACTTTCTCTGCACGTAAAGCATGAAAGCAAACTCTCACGCGAAAAAACCTGCAACACACACACACATGCTCCGTCCAGCGGCGAGAGAACCAACACAACCTAATAAAACCTGGACAATGATGCCAGTGGGCCACAGGAGCGTGGCGCTGGTGCGAACCAGCTGATTATGGCCCTATTGTGCCGGACAACTCTGACCACTGAACCCACTGAACAACAAACCACGACTCGCGAGTCAACCTTTGTCCGCTCGATTCTCAGACAACTACATGTAGATCTATCTTTGGGAACAGACGAATTTCAATAATTTTAATTCTAAAAATTAATGAACTTTTTCTTTAATTCTATGGGTACCCTGAAGGTCAGTGAGGGTTCCTTGTTCCGTCTTCTTCAAGCAGATTTAACGTTCGTTTTACTTCAGTATTTATAAAAGCCAAACACGCACTTACGCGTGGTCACGTCATTTCATTTTTCTCAAACCTTCAAAATTCTGATAATCAAATACACACGCACACAGACACCCACAGACATCCACAGACATGGCCATTCGGCGTGACATTGTTTCCAGTAAAATCTCTCATTCTGAATGTGAGGTCACGTAGCGACCGAAGTGAAATGGAGTGAGATTTCGGTCCCAAACTTGCCAATCCTGATGTAACACCAAATCCAATCTGGCCGACTTGTCACGGGAGAGACACCTGGGCTTGGGCGGAGCTGAGAAAAGAGAAGAGAAAAACAAACAGAAAATTCATTAGTTTTACCTTTCTGTAAACAATGATGTTATATATGAGGTAAAGGAATATGGAGAGGGAGAGGAACGAGAGAGAGAGATAGAGAGAGAGAGAGAGAGAGAGAGAGAGAGAGAGAGAGAGAGAGAGAGAGAGAGAAGAGGGGGGGGGGACAGGAGAGAGAAGGGATGAGATAGATAGATAGATAGATAGATAGATAAGATAGAGAGAGAGAGAGAGAGAGAGAGAGAGAGAGAGAGAGAGAGAGAGAGAGAGAGAGAGAGAGAGAGAGAGAGAGAGAGAGAGAGAGTAATACTTTACAGAGCCAGTTAAGTAACTTGCAGCGTTTCTTTTTTTTTTTTTAATTTGTCTATAATATGGTACATCCACAACGTGGCGATAATATGGTACATCCACAACTTGGTGATAATATGGTACATCCACAACGTGGCGATAATATGGTACATCCACAACTTGGTGATAATATGGTACATCCACAACGTGGCGATAATATGGTACATCCACAACTTGGTGATAATATGGTACATCCACAACTTGGTGATAATATGGTACATCCACAACTTGGTGATAATATGGTACATCCACAACTTGGTGATAATATGGTACATCCACAACGTGGCGATAATATGGTACATCCACAACTTGGTGATAATATGGTACATCCACAACTTGGTGATAATATGGTACATCCACAACGTGGCGATAATATGGTACATCCACAACTTGGTGATAATATGGTACATCCACAACGTGGCGATAATATGGTACATCCACAACGTGGCGATAATATGGTACATCCACAACGTGGCGATAATATGGTACATCCACAACGTGGCGATAATATGGTACATCCACAACGTGGCGATAATATGGTACATCCACAACGTGGCGATAATATGGTACATCCACAACGTGGCGATAATATGGTACATCCACAACGTGGCGATAATATGGTACATCCACAACGTGTTGATAATATGGTACATCCACAACGTGGCGATAATATGGTACATCCACAACGTGGCGATAATATGGTACATCCACAACGAGGCGATATCAGACCTTATGTATCCAAGGTAAGTGAGACTGATTTCTCATTGACTGGCACTGATTGATTTTGTTATTGCTAGTCCACGTCAGTTTTCTTAACAGTAACTTGTGTGCTCCAGAATGAAGAGGACACAAATCAGTTGGTCGGCCTGATCCAGCTTCTGGCTGGAAGTTTGGCTTGTGAAGCCCAACACGGTTTGTTGCTTCAACTGATTTAACAGAGCCAGCCTTAGGCGACTGGCATGAAGACAGACTCGCAGCCCTTCACGACAGGGTTCATAAGGTGAGGTCCATTTAAGGCTCTAGAGTGAGGGCTTCGAACTTTCTTATTTATTTCTCTCTGTGCTTCTCGAGCCTGTCCAGTCAATCGATTAGAGCAGAGAGCGTAGACAGCCAGAAACTGTGTAGCCTCTCTGGTGAGAGCACCGGTACACGAGAGAGCGTAGACAGCCAGAAACTGTGTAGCCTCTCTGGTGAGAGCACCGGTACACGAGAGAGCGTAGACAGCCAGAAACTGTGTAGCCTCTCTGGTGAGAGCACATGTACACGAGAGAGCGTAGACAGCCAGAAACTGTGTTAGCCTCTCTGGTGAGAGCACCGGTACACGAGAGAGCGTAGACAGCCAGAAACTGTGGAGCCTCTCTGGTGAGAGCACCGGTACACGAGAGAGCGTAGACAGCCAGAAACTGTGTAGCCTCTCTGGTGAGAGCACCGGTACACGAGAGAGCGTAGACAGCCAGAAACTGTGTTAGCCTCTCTGGTGAGAGCACCGGTACACGAGAGAGCGTAGACAGCCAGAAACTGTGTTAGCCTCTCTGGTGAGAGCACCGGTACACGAGAGAGCGTAGACAGCCAGAAACTGTGGAGCCCCTCTGGTGAGAGCACCGGTACACGAGACAGCGTAGACAGCCAGAAACTGTGGAGCCTCTCTGGTGAGAGCACCGGTACACGAGAGAGCGTAGACAGCCAGAAACTGTGGAGCCTCTCTGGTGAGAGCACCGGTACACGAGAGAGCGTAGACAGCCAGAAACTGTGTAGCCTCTCTGGTGAGAGCACCGGTACACGAGAGAGCGTAGACAGCCAGAAACTGTGTAGCCTCTCTGGTGAGAGCACCGGTACACGAGAGAGCGTAGACAGCCAGAAACTGTGGAGCCTCTCTGGTGAGAGCACCGGTACACGAGAGAGCGTAGACAGCCAGAAACTGTGGAGCCTCTCTGGTGAGAGCACCGGTACACGAGAGAGCGTAGACAGCCAGAAACTGTGGAGCCTCTCTGGTGAGAGCACCGGTACACGAGAGAGCGTAGACAGCCAGAAACTGTGGAGCCTCTCTGGTGAGAGCACCGGTACACGAGAGAGCGTAGACAGCCAGAAACTGTGTTAGCCTCTCTGGTGAGAGCACCGGTACACGAGAGAGCGTAGACAGCCAGAAACTGTGGAGCCTCTCTGGTGAGAGCACCGGTACACGAGAGAGCGTAGACAGCCAGAAACTGTGGAGCCTCTCTGGTGAGAGCACCGGTACACGAGAGAGCGTAGACAGCCAGAAACTGTGGAGCCTCTCTGGTGAGAGCACCGGTACACGAGAGAGCGTAGACAGCCAGAAACTGTGGAGCCCCTCTGGTGAGAGCACCGGTTCACCTGAGAGCCTAGACAGCCATAAACTGTGGTAGCCTCTCTGGTGAGAGCACCGGTACACGAGAGAGCGTAGACAGCCAGAAACTGTGTTAGCATCTCTGGTGAGAGCACCGGTACACGAGAGAGCGTAGACAGCCAGAAACTGTGGAGCCCCTCTGGTGAGAGCACCGGTACACGAGACAGCGTAGACAGCCAGAAACTGTGGAGCCTCTCTGGTGAGAGCACCGGTACACGAGAGAGCGTAGACAGCCAGAAACTGTGGAGCCTCTCTGGTGAGAGCACCGGTACACGAAGAGAGCGTAGACAGCCAGAAACTGTGGAGCCTCTCTGGTGAGAGCACCGGTACACGAGAGAGCGTAGACAGCCAGAAAGTGTGTAGCCTCTCTGGTGAGAGCACCGGTACACGAGAGAGCGTAGACAGCCAGAAACTGTGGAGCCTCTCTGGTGAGAGCACCGGTACACGAGAGGCGTAGACAGCCAGAAACTGTGGAGCCTCTCTGGTGAGAGCACCGGTACACGAGAGAGCGTAGACAGCCAGAAACTGTGGAGCCTCTCTGGTGAGAGCACCGGTACACGAGAGAGCGTAGACAGCCAGAAACTGTGGAGCCTCTCTGGTGAGAGCACCGGTACACGAGAGAGCGTAGACAGCCAGAAACTGTGTAGCCTCTCTGGTGAGAGCACCGGTACACGAGAGAGCGTAGACAGCCAGAAACTGTGGAGCCTCTCTGGTGAGAGCACCGGTACACGAGAGAGCGTAGACAGCCAGAAACTGTGGAGCCTCTCTGGTGAGAGAGCGAAACAAATCAATCTTCTCACTTGGCACGCTCAGGTATTCACCTTGACACAAGAATGGTGCCTTTAATTGTCCGGCTTGACACTTGTGACATCAGTGACACCACCTGGAGGTGTCAGTTGTCAGTTGTTTATTGCTGACACGACAACACTTGAGCAAACTGACATAGAAAATATTAGAATGTAACTAGGAACATGAAAATGTAATTAATTCTCCACTCCCCAACCCCCAAACACACACACGCATAAACACTTCACCACTTGGTCTTTCCTCCCGAGTGTTTGTGCTGTTGTTTTTGTGGGGGGGGGGGGGGGGGGGGGGGTTATTTTGTTTGTTTTAATTTTAACAGGAAAAATTGAAGGTATATTTTACTTAACAGGCTTTGCTTTCTTTTGAGCCTTGAGCTTGCATAAGAGCGATCAGTCCAGCCCAAACCAAGATAGGTAACAGCTAATTAGGGATTCCGCATCGCCTCATACCGCTCAGCTAACTATAGAGAGTCACCAACTTCTCCGGCTCAAGACAGTAGCGTTCTAGCTTGCTGCTTGAAGTGAGCCTACCAAGACCTCTGATTTTCCGGTTTACTGTTGGGATTATTATTAACATGCCACCATAACAGGCCTCGCCAGAACCCTCATTGATCTACAATGGTGCAGGTCCAACCAACCACCAACTTAATCTCGTGGCTCCAAGTAGAATCACATAAGGAGACAAATTTCAGTGAAAGGCCCGTTTCTTTCAGCAAATCAGTGCTGTACGAATCACATTAGAACTGATGTGCATGCATACGGGACCTAAGACATCAAGGTTCGTCTTTTAATGGTGCAAATAAGGAGAGTTCGGGCCAACCTGCCTCATGGATTACTCTATATATATATGTGTGTGAGTGTGTTTATGTATATATACGATTGTGCAACGAAGAGAGAGACACACACACACAGAGGCAGAGAGGAGCATAGACAGAGAGTGTGAGAGAGAGAGTGAGAGAGAGAGAGGGAGACAGAGAGAGAGAGAGAGGGAGACAGAGAGAGACAGAGAGAGAGAGAGAGAGAGAGAGAGAGAGAGAGAGAGAGAGAGAGAGAGAGAGAGAGAGAGAGAGAGAGAGGCATAAATCATGGCAGGATAAAAGTCAGAGCTCGAGCTGTGGGTACAAACAGGGGGGAATCATACACACTGAACATCGGCAGATAACTAGGCAAGCCTTCAACCTGAATCAGAATAACAAAACAGGCAACGAGATAGTGTGCGAAAGAAGAGAAAGGAGAAGAGAGAGAGAGAGAGAGAGAGAGAGAGAGAGAGAGAGAGAGAGAGAGAGAGAGAGAGAGAGAGACATACAGACAGACAGACACACTGAACATCGGCAGATAACTAGGCAAGCCTTCAACCTGAATAAGAATAACAAAACAGGCAACGAGATAGTGTGCGAAAAAAGAGAAAGGAGAAGAGAGAGAGAGAGAGAGAGAGAGAGAGAGAGAGAGAGAGAGAGAGAGAGAGAGAGACACATACAGACAGACAGACAGACAGACAGACACACTGAACATGGGCAAACAACTAGGCAAGCCTTCAGCCTGAATCAGAATAACTAAACAGGCAACGAGATAGAGTGCGAAAGAAGAGAAAGGAGAAGAGAGAGAGAGAGAGAGGCAGAGAGAGAGAGAGAGAGAGAGAGAGAGAGAGAGAGAGAGAGACATACAGACAGACAGACAGACAGACAGACAGAGACAGAAACACAGAGTAGATTCTGCTAGATGTAGCCAATGAAGATATAGATTCCTGTATGTGTATCAATTACCGTCTCTGATCTAACCGCCATTAGGTGAGCCAAAAGAGAAATGAGAAAAGCAAGAGAAGTATTACATACGGACATGTATTTGAGCTTTGGACAGCACACCGACAAGCGGACAATCAAACAAAAGATGATGGTCTTCCCAAATACCACCAGGCAGCAGCAGCTAAAATCCAGCGATTTGTTCTGGTCAGAACAGAGAGCATCATTCTGTCTAAGGCTGTCTCAAGCTGTCTTCAGCTGCTGGAGACACGGGAGGCAGCACTTGACAAGCTGTTGGCTGAATCTCGAGACACTCTCTCCCTGTTCTGACTTTCCAGTAACGTTACACTGCATTATGCCCTATGTGATATACACATGTATGTAGACACTGCAGCTTTGTTGTTTTCAGGAAACTTTTATCTAACCAGTATCGGTTTTGCTAGTGTCCATTAAAGTATTATATGTAACAGTTCACTATGGCCAGATTGAACACAGGAGGATACTCTAACAAAAATACAAAAAACGCTCATGACAAGCAATTGCAAAGTAGCTCGGTTTGTAACAAGAGACAATCCGAGAACAGGTGCCGCATTCTGTGACCTATAGAAATGGTGTCTTGTTCTGCTTTTTGTGATAAGAACTGTAGGCATATTTAGCTTTAAATTTACTATGTATGGGAGTACCAATATCAGCCTGTGAAGGTCTGTACCGTAAAAGGCGTTACACGCACGGGAACTGGTAAAGGTATTGCATTCAATGTAACTGGAACATGATTGTATTGGTATTACCTAAATAAATTATGATACATGTACAACAAGCAGAGACATCCTAGCCAATGTACCATGTATATGTATTATGCTGAGTACATGTAGATGTATTACATGCAGTATACCGTGTGTTGGTATTTATTCAATGTAGTATGTATAAGTATCGATATTTACAGTGCTGCAGTCACTTCCCAGGGAATGGAAGTGAAAATCTACCAATGTCGGGAAAGTTGCTCTACATTATCCACGTCTGAGACTGGGTCTTGGAAATCTTGAGAAAAAAAAAATTCACAACAAAAGACTGTAGTAGTGTGGACATCGTCACTTTAGCATTTCTGCATGCACACAACATAACTGCACCTAGCCACTACCAGTCCCAGCCCTATCGTAGGATAGTTGTCTCTCTCAGCTGACTTGGTACACAATGGTGCAAGTTGCCAAGTCCTCCACGCGAAGCATGTGAACTGTTCTTCACCCCAGATTTATTCGAAAAATAACTCAAGATTACCGGTATTAGAGGCATCGGTGACGGTGATATTCACAGGTTAATGAAGACACGCAGATCTCCCAACTGAGCAAAAATTTAAAATTTTCTTTCCTTTCGTTTCGCCGTCTTTAGGGTCGTCCGACATATTACTTTTGATCACAACAAACTTCATCTCCATGACAACAAACATAAGAAGGCACCCTACCAGCCTTTTTCTTGGCCCATATATAAAAATATACAACTTGCGCGGATACATAGATATAAGTCGACAGTTTTTTCAGGTTTCTCTACATACAAAAAAGGAGAAACTATGACAGTTTTATCTAAATCACGGCCTCAAATCGACGTCTCTCCGCTATAGATTGGGGTCTTAGTACGAGATTACTCAAACTGCCATATTTCATTATCATGATTAAAAGAAAAGCAACAACACTTAAATAATATGATACATCCACAAACCTACTCTGTGAATTAAAAAAAAAAAAAGAAAAAGAAAAAGAAAGGTACAAATGATGTCAATTATTTTCATATCTAAATCTAGACCTAGATCTAGCAAGATATCTAGATCTAGATTTAGATCTAGATCTAATGTGTCTGATTAAAACGACTGAAGTAGTGATTATTGATCCATTACTTGAAATTGCTTGTGCTAGATCTTGAGATTATCAAAGAATATTCTTAATATTGTGCAGCAATAAATTATTTATCGAAGCCAGTATAATCAATGCCTAGCCTCTCCGATGCATTAGTGGCGCGATAGAGTAGATCCACATCTTGCCTATGACAAATCAGCCATCTAATTTTGAATAATTATTTTGAAATTTTAAAGTCATTAGTATTGGAGTACCGGTATAGAAAAACTCTCGCATTTTTTAAAGCACATATTTTATAATTTGACTCCAAACCTTTTTTTTTTTTTTTAACATATAATGCAAGAGAAAGAAGTATTAAGCTTTTTACTGTAGCATGATGTAGGAACCTCGAAAAAATTTCTTTCAGAAACAAGAAAAAACTCTGACAAAAATAAAACGAGCAAAGCACCAACACACATACCCCAAAAATGAATCAATGATCTGGTTTCTTATTTATTTTCTCCTTGAGCGCAGATAATTTTTTTTTTTTTTTTTTTTTTTTTTTTTTTTTTTTATTTAAATTTAAAAAAAAATGTTGCAAATTATTATGAAAATAAATGATTATCAATTTTTTAGGAAACTTTTCTAAACAATATTCCACCACAACTTACTATTGTTTACAACATAGGATAAAATAAAATTAACACCTTCTTTGACCAAAACAGTTATGGTGGCACCGAAGGAAAATTACGAAAATATCTGCGAGACATATGCCGAAGTGCCTGTTGGTAAAATCTGTCCCGTTCCTTAATTTTTTGGTGGTATCAGAACAACACTCTCCCTTACCAGTGGGCGACAGAGAGAAACAGCAGCCTGCGAGATGATAACTTCTGAGAGAAGAATAGATCTAGTTGAAGCCAACATATACCGTACAGGAGGTCTGCAGTGTTTTGTCTACACTAAGAGATTCAGGTATTTAGTTAGCAGCTTGAGGGAGGGGGAAAATCTGTCTTGATCTGATGCGATCTGGAGTTTCAGGGTTAGTGTTGAGTTTGGCACGTTTCAAACAGAATACTCGCCATGTTGATGGAGAAATGTAGGCTCTTGTGAGGCGGTCGGTACACTTTTCTGCAGGTACATCGGGTAGCAAAAACGGGTAGAGAGATTGAGAGCTAAGGAGAAAGAATGTAGAGAAAACAGGAGAACAACGCAGAGAGAGAGAGAGAGAGAGAGAGAGAGAGAGAGAGAGAGAGAGAGAGAGAGAGAGAGAGAGAGAGAGAGAGAGAGAGATAGGAGAAGGGGAAGAGACGATGGATGAGCGAGGGAAAGAAACAGAAAGAAACTGTGCATGGGTGTGCATGAGATGTTTATAGCATTTATTAAATAAATAAGTAAAAAAAGGCAAGAAAAACATCCCCAATTTGAACGATTGAGAGACACCCATTAAAAAAAAAAAAAAAAAAAAAAAAAAACAATGGATGTCATGAAAACAAAAGTTCGCGCTCCAGTTTGGGTTTTTACTGGTAGAGGGCCTGGCACTCGCCAGCACGCCTGCTGTTTGCAGACGAGACCCCGGTTTGTTTTCGTTTTGCCGCACTTGTCTCTATGTGGCTGCTGCACGTTACTTGGTTCGGCTTTAATTTTTTTTATAATCACTCCACGAAGGGTTGGTTATGACTTTTTAGGTACAGTGCGCTAAGCTTAGACCATCAGTTAAATGGGGCAAGCACGGTCTACAATCAAACAATAAAATGACAATAACAAAATAATAATAATAATAACAACAACAACAACAACAACAACAACAACAACAACAACAACAACAACAATAATAATAATAATAATAATAATAATAATAATAATAATAATAATAATAATAATAATAATAATAATAATAATAATAATAATAATAACAATAATAATAACAACAACAACAACAACAACAACAACAACAACAACAATAATAATAATAATAATAATAATAATAATAATAATAATAATAATAATAATAATAATAATAATTTAATAAAAATAATTATCATAACAACATCAACCTTTCTAAATCTCAGACAGACATTGGATTGTTTAAATCACAACATTAGATCTTCTCCATCACATGATTAGCGTATGTTTTGTAAAGAAAAGTTAACACTACCGACCGGGTTTTGTAATCAGTGTAAGCGAAATACTCCCGCCTGCGTTTTTTTTTTTTTTTTTTTTTTTTTTTGGGGGGGGGGGGGGGGGGGGGTTCATGAGATCGAGGGTCAACACTCCCGTATATGATCAACGTAAGGAAAAATACCTTCACTTGTGTTATGTGATTGTGATGAGAAATACTACTACTACTAGCATCTGTATTAAATACCTTCACTTGTGTTATGCGATTGTGATGAGAAATACTACTACTACTAGCATCTGTATTAAATACCTTCACTTGTGTTATGTGATTGTGATGAGAAATACTACTACTACTAGCATCTGTATTAAATACCTTCACTTGTGTTATGTGATTGTGATGAGAAGTACTACTAGCATCTGTATTAAATACCTTCACTTGTGTTATGTGATTGTGATGAGAAGTACTACTAGCATCTGTATTAAATACCTTCACTTGTGTTATGTGATTGTGATGAGAAATACTACTACTACTACTAGCATCTGTATTAAATACCTTCACTTGTGTTATGTGATTGTGATGAGAAATACTACTAGCATCTGTATCAAATACCTTCACTTGAGTTATATGATTGTGATGAGAAGAAATACTAGCATCGGTATTAAATAGGAGAGGTTTTCATGACAGAGTCAAACAAGTGTGCTAACTCTTAGTCTATGAAGCAGATGAAAACCTGGAAACATATTAATTTGCAATTTTAACAGATAACAGTCAATTCAGCTTTCGTGTGGATCACATCATCGAAAAGAAAAACTAAAAAACACTTTTGTTTGGATCAGTCCATTGGTGACTGAAAGATCTCAGATTTCCAGTTCACCATGACGCCAGCATTTCTTTAAAAGGAAAAATTTTCTTCTGTAACGTTTATTTCTTATACTTTTTTTTCAGTTCTTTATCTTTCTGCTGCTGCACTTTGCGCCGATTCTACTGTTGTTGTTACTTCCTTGTATATGGCTCAAGTTTTGTAGAAACGATTTTACTCTTGTATCATGTGACTAAACTAATGGGAAAAAACTATTTCACTCTTTTCTTTTTGTTACTTTGTGTATCATGTGACTAAACTATTGGGAAAAAACTATTTTACTCTTTTGTTTTTTTGTCACTCGGTGTATCATGTGACTAAACTATTGGGAAAAAACTATTTCACTCTTTTCTTTTTGTTACTTTGTGTATCATGTGACAAAACTATTGGGAAAAAACTATTTTACTCTTGTTTTTTGTCACTCTGTGTATCATGTGACTAAACTTTTGGGAAAAAACTATTTCACTCTTTTGTTTTTGTTACTCTCTGTATCATGTGACTAAACTATTGGAGAAACTATTCAGTCTTCTGTTTTTTGTTTTGTTTTGTTTTTCTCCGGCTCCTGCTCCCTATAACATGTGACTAAACCATTTTAGAAACTATTTTAGCAGAGAAAGAATCTAAGCGCTATTCCCGAGAGCAACCTGAGCCGTCCTGTCACAGTGATCCCCACCACACATGGAGCGCGGTTTTGTTCACCTCATACATTGCCTAAAACTCTATTTAGCATGCCGAGAAACATACACAAAGCAGTATTCATCTGAATAAATTAAAGTCCGGACCTCGCAATTTGCTAGCGCCAGGGCCATCAGGTGCGCTCGGCTGTCGGCTTGTGGGAGAGCCGCAGCTCCATACAATCACGCTCCCCAAATTCAATTTCAGCTTTGAATGCGTCTGTCGGCCTGTCGCTTCAGTTCCAGCCACCTTTTCTTCCAGGTGAAAAGGGCATCGTATGATTGGTTGATACTGCATAGGTTTTACTTTTAGGGAAAGAAAGAGAGAGCGGTGAAAGAGGTAGACTCAGGGAGAATGGCATGAGAGAGCTTACGAGAGGAAGATAGGGAATGAGAGAAAAACTGAAAGACAGCCAGTCAGAGTGAAAGAGAGCCAATCATATAAAGGAACAGCAGCAGAAAAGGACAAAGACACGCAGTTTTGTTGTATCAAAGTGTGAAATAAAGTAAATTCTAAGATTATTCGAACCTATGTTAATTCCTTATCTCTGGAAATTTGAGCATTTACAACGATTACATCTTCATTCGTCTGAAACTGGGATGGAAAATTTGCTAAATTCCACGCGACTTGTTTCCCTAAAACAAACTTTACTTTCTCAGGTATCAACTGCAGGTATTTTAATAAGGCGAAAATGGCGGTTCAGAGGTGAACTCCCACAACATTGGAGTATTTTCCTCAAAGTGTTCTGATGTTTAAGCGCTCTTTGTGTGTGTGTGTGTGTGTCTCTCTCTCTATCTATCTATCTATCTCTCTCTCTCTCTCTCTCTCTCTCTATCTATATATCTATCTCTCTCTATCTGTGGTATCATGGCCAGGACTGGATGTGGGTGTAAGGCACACAGACATATGGCAGGAATGTGTGTAGGTGGGTGTGGGGAGAAATAGGACACAAAGGATGAGACAAACAGACGTACGTGTACTTCAGATACATTGCATGGTCATCAAGTTGGGTGAGAATAGTTCAGACCAGGTTAAAATATCTGCATCACAGGCTGACAGAAAATTAGGGCAGCTACATATAATAATCTGCACTACATACTGAGATAATAATCAGAGTAGGTTAAAATATCTTCGACACATTGAAAAAAGTTCAAATTAAAATACCTTGGACACGGCGGGGAAAAAGTTCACAACAGCTTAAAATATCTTCAATACATATGAAAAATTTCATAAAAAGTAAAATATCTTGAAAACGATGGAAAAGTTCAGAGCAGGTTAAAATATCTTCGACAGATAGAGAAAAGTTCAGAGCAAACTAAATTATCTTGAACACGGCGAAAAAAAGTTCACAGCAGGTTAAAATATCTTCATAGAAAAAAAAAATTCATAACCAACTAAAATATCTTAGACATAACGGGAAAAGCTCAGAGCAGTTTAATTATCTTCGATACATAGAGAAAAGTTCAGAGCAAACTAAAATATCTTGGACATAACGGGAAAAAGCTCAGAGCAGTTTAATTATCTTCGATACATAGAGAAAAGTTCAGAGCAAACTAAAATATCTTGGACGATGCGTAATAAGCTAAGAGCAGGTTAAAATATCTTCGACACATTTAAAAAAAGTTCACAGCAGGAAATAGGAAAGCGTTCAGAGCAAACTAAAATATCTTGTGCACGGCGGAAAAGGTTCAGAGCAAACTAAAATATCTTGTGCACGGCGGAAAAGGTTCAGAGCAGGTTGAAATATCTTCAACACAGTGAAAAAAAGTTCAGATTGGATTAAAATATTTTGGACGGGTAAGCAAAATATGTGTGCCATAGACTGAGAAAAAGTTCTGAGCAGGTAAAAATATCTGAAACGTAGTGGGAAAAATTCACAGCACTTTAAAATACCTTCAAAACGGTATAAAAAAAATTCATAAGAGGTTAAAATATCTTCGACTCTTTGGAAAAAGTTCAGAGCAGGTTAAAATACCTCTATTGCTGACTGGGGGAAAGTTCAGAGCAGTTAGAGTACGTGTACCGATAGACTAGATAAAAGTTCAGAGCAGGTTGAAAGAAGTGTATCACAGACTGGAAAAGAAGTTCAGAGCAGGTTAAAATAAGTGTACTATAGACTGGGAAAAAAGTTCAGAGCAGGTTAAAATAAATGTACTACAGACTGGGAAAAAAGTTCAGAGCAGGTTAAAATAAGTGTACTACAGACTGGGAAAAAAGTTCAGAGCAGGTTAAAATAAATGTACTACAGACTGGGAAAAAGTTCAGAGCAGGTTAAAATACATGTCCCATAGACTGGAGAAAAGTTCAGAGCAGGTTAAAGTAAGTGTACCATAGACTGGGAAAAAGTTCAGAGCGAGTTAAAAGATTAACAAACAAACTGATGAAGTTCATCCACACCACAGACTCGAGTAAAGTTCAGTGCAAATTCAAGTGTCTTCACCGCAGACTAAAAGAAAGATTCAGACAAGGTTAGAGTAGTTCCGAATAAAGTGAATATGTTTTCTACTGACTGGGGTTGTTACAAAACAAATCTAATGAAAAATAAAAAAGAAAGAGATATCAATACCGTGTCAAATGTTTTAATACACGCTCAAATCATTTCCATGTTTCAAATTTCAAAACCAAAGCTGCGGGATATTTTTAACTCATATTTTTTTCCATATCACATACAGCTTACTACCGTCGGGATCTCGCCATTATGAAATCCTAGATCCCAGTGGTAATATTTATTCAGTGATGATAAACAGTGCATGGAGCCATTCTGTGACCTGTTAGCCATCGCTATCTTCTCCTAGAAAAGGAGGAACTCGGGAGACAACCAAACAGGAGAGAGAGAGAGAGAGAGAGAGAGAGAGAGAGAGAGAGAGAGAGAAAGAGAAAGAGAAAGAGAGAGAGAGAGAGAGAGAGAGAGAGAGAGAGAGAGAGAGAGAGAGAGAGAGAGAGAGCCAGCAGGCTTGTTGCATTCATTCTCCATCAGGGTCCAAGACACACACTTCCTGAAGCAGATCTAGTATAGCATTAGCAAGCCATCTAGAGACTACGCTGACACTCATTGAAGACGCTAATGCGTTGAATTAAAACACGCAGTGGAAAATCAGCATTTTATAGTTTCTAGAAATGAAGTGAGGTTTTCCATTAATACTCCTAAAAGGTCGCGCAGGTTTGGCGAGATAAAGAAAACGGAAGTCTCATGGTGGCAGCTTGAGACAAAACTCTAAATCACATTACAGTCTAGAGTCCGGGCCTCATGGTGGCAGTTTGAGACAAAACTCTAAATCACATTACAGTCTAGAGTCCGGGCCTCATGGTGGCAGCTTGAGACAAAACTCTAAATCACATTACAGTCTAGAGTCCGGGCCTCATGGTGGCAGCTTGAGACAAAACTCTAAATCACATTACAGTCTAGAGTCCGGGCCTCATGGTGGCAGCTTGAGACAAAACTCTAAATCACACTACAGTCTAGAGTCCGGGCCTCATGGTGGCAGCTTGAGACAAAACTCTAAATCACACTACAGTCTAGAGTCCGGGCCTCATGGTGGCAGCTTGAGACAAAACTCTAAATCACACTACAGTCTAGAGTCCGGGCCTCATGGTGGCAGCTTGAGACAAAACTCTAAATCACACTACAGTCTAGAGTCCGGGCCTCATGGTGGCAGCTTGAGACAAAATCCTTCTAAATCACACTACAGTCTAGAGTCCGGGCCTCATGGTGGCAGCTTGAGACAAAAACTCTAAATCACACTACAGATCTAGAGTCCGGGCCTCATGGTGGCACCAGAGCTTTGAGACACAAACTCTAAATCACACTACAGTCTAGAGTCCACACCAGGGCCTCATGGTGGCAGCTTGAGACAAAACTCTAAATCACATTACAGTCTAGAGTCCGGGCCTCCTATGGTGGCAGCTTGAGACAAAACTCTCAAATCACATTACAATGATCTTAGGGAGTCCGGGCCTCATGGTGGCAAGCTTGAGACAAAACTCTAAATCACATTACAGTCTAGAAGTCCAGAGCCTCATGGTGGCAGCTTGAGACAAAACTCTAAATCACACTACAGTCTAGAGTCCGGGCCTCATGGTGGCAGCTTGAGACAAAACTCTAAATCACACTACAGTCTAGAGTCCACACCCAGAGCCTCATGGTGGCAGTTTGAGACAAAACTGTAATTACATTACAGTCTAGAGTCCGGGCCTCATGGTGGCAGCTTGAGACAAAACTCTAAATCACACTACAGTCTAGAGTCCACACCCAGAGCCTCATGGTGGCAGTTTGAGACAAAACTCTAAATCATATTACAGTCTAAAGTCCGGGCCTCATGATGGCAGCTTGAGGCAAAACTCTAAATCACACTATAGTCTAGAGTCCAGGCCTCATGACAGCAGCTTGAAACAAAACTCTAAATCACACTATAGTCTAGAGTCCAGGCCTCATGACAGCAGCTTGAATCAAAACTCTAAATCACACTATAGTCTAGAGTCCAGGCCTCATGACAGCAGCTTGAAACAAAACTCTAAATCACACTACAGTCTAGAGTCCGGGCCTCATGATAGCAGTTTGAGACAAAACTCTAAATCACACTACAGTCTAGAGTCCGCGCCTCATGGTGGCAGCTTGAGACAAAACTCTAAATCACACTAGAGTCTAGAGTCCACACCCAGAGCCTCATGGTGGCAGTTTGAGACAAAACTCTAAATCACACTACAGTCTAGAGTCCGGGCCTCATGGTAGCAGCTTGAGACAAAACTCTAAATCACACTACAGTCTAGAGTCCGGGCCTCATGGTTGCAGCTTGAGACAAAACTCTAAATCACACTACAGTCTAGAGTCCGGGCCTCATGGTTGCAGCTTGAGACAAAACTCTAAATCACACTACAGTCTAGAGTCCGGGCCTCATGGTGGCAGCTTGAGACAAAACTCTAAATCACACTAGAGTCTAGAGTCAGAACCTCTTGGTGGCAGTTTGAGACATAACTCTACATCACACTAGAGTCTGGAGTCCGAGCCTCATGGTGGCAGCTTGAGACAAAACTCTAAATCACACTACAGTCTAGAGTCCGGGCCTCATGGTTGCAGCTTGAGACAAAACTCTAAATCACACTACAGTCTAGAGTCCGGGCCTCATGGTTGCAGCTTGAGACAAAACTCTAAATCACACTACAGTCTAGAGTCCGGGCCTCATGGTCACAGTTTGAGACAAAACTCTACATCACACTCGAGTCTAGAGTCCGAGCCTCATGGTCACAGTTTGAGACAAAACTCTACATCACACTCGAGTCTAGAGTCAGAGCCTCATGGTCACAGTTTGAGACAAAACTCTACATCACACTAGAGTCTAGAGTCAGAGCCTCATGGTGGCAGTTTGAGACAAAACTCTACATCACACTAGAGTCTAGAGTCCAGGCCTCATGGTGGCAGTTTGAGACAAAACTCTACATCACACTAGAGTCTAGAGTCCGAGCCTCACGGTGGCAGTTTGAGACAAATCTCTACATCACACTAGAGTCTAGAGTCCAGGCCTCATGGTGGCAGTTTGAGACAAAACTCTACATCACACTAGAGTCTAGAGTCTGAGCCTCATGGTGGCAGTTAGAGACAAAACTCT